>JABUQX010110787.1:25000-30766 GCA_015478945.1 Trachelipus rathkii | reverse complement strand
ATGACCACCTAACATAAGCACCGCATATTAAACTCCAAAGCGACCTGTCATCGCGTGCTTGACCTGTTATGTCATTTCGCTTCAAAACCTTAGGGTGCTGACCGCAAGTCCCTTTTACGTCTATATATCGCCCTAGTCCGATCGAAACCTGACTATGGCTGTGTAGTATATAGTCAGGCCTGCCCTACTCTATTGCACCTATTAGATCCCATCAAAAACGAGGCGATCCGTATCTCCACCGGAGCCTTCAGATTGTTTCCCCGGGTGAGCCTTGAAGTTGAATCTAATGTGATCCACTCTCTTTTCGAAGGGACAATATATATATTTATATATGTGCGCAAGTTATCTTCGTTTTCAAACCCCAATACCGTCTACTCTGACACCGATCCTGAAAGAGATACCTCAGAACCCTAATTACTTGCCATTTCCAAAGACAGTTCATAACATCCTTAATTTCCTTAACATCCCTTTGCAAAAGAGGGCTTCCTCTCTCTTATGATGAAGAGTACACACTTTGGCTATTCCCCACTCCTACTATTTGCTTGGCCCTGGCCTCTCTCCAAATCTAGCCGTCCTGCTGCCTTGTTAAAAGCATCATTTTTGTCTCATTCCCTAGTTCACGTAGAATTTACTCCAGTGTTTACTGACGGCTCTAAAATAGGATACAGTGTGGGCTCATCTGCTGTATTTCCTGACCGCAACCTTTCCCATACTCTCCCCCATCATGCTTTAATTTTTACGGCAGAATTAATGGCTATAATGATTGCCCTTTCTCGAATTCGAATTCTTAACCAAGACCACTCTTATGTCATTTACTCAGATTCGCTTAGCTCCCTCCAAGCGCTTAAAACCTCTTATTCTAAAAACACAAAGGTATCCGCCGTACAACAATTTCTTCGGTTGCTCCACTCCCGTAAGAAACAAATCACTTTATGCTGGACCCCCTCTCATGTATAGGTAACTGGCAATGAAATCGCCGATAGAGAGGCCATTCGACAAGGTCGCCTTCCATCAACTGATTACTATCCTGCTCTCCGACAAGGCTTTCGATCTTGTTGGCAAGAGCGCTGGACGAGTGATCATCGCGGGGAGCGAAACTTAGAGATATAAAGCCGAACATTGGTGAGTGGTCTTCTTCCCACCGACGAAAGCGCTTACACGAGATGATACTTGCACGCCTCCGTATTGACCACACCAATATCATTCACAGTCACTATATGTCACTGGACCCTTTTCCCATCTACAAATTTTGCCGTCACCATACCCCGCAATCTGGTCGACATATCTTCATTGATTGTCCCCAACTGGACCCTATTCCCCGTCGTCATTTTCTTACTTTGTGGTCCATAGAACCTTCTAAAAGATTGTCCAGCATCTTATCTGAATCTTCCCACTTTTGTAGTAACTAACTCTATTTTCTTGTATCTTCAAGAAGCGAATGTTCTTTACAACATATGATTTTGCTATGAAATATTAGGACTATTTATAATGTAAGAATATAATTTTATTTTATTTATTTTTATTTATTTTTTGAATGAATATTCATTTCGCCATTCAAATTCTCCTTGACATTCAAAATATGTACATGTCAGAACCCACCCATGATATTGATTTTTTTTAACTCAGTTTGCCCGCATCTTTGTGAGCCGTGGTGGGTCCTGTACATTGAGTCAATATATATATCAGAGCTATATATATATATATATATATATATATGATATATATATATATGTTATAGCGATATAAGGCATATGGTTGCTGGAGCGTTGTTATATACATATGAGAATAAAGCCTTAGAAAGATTGCTGAACCATATCCTAAAAACTACTACAGCTACCGAAAAAGGAATACATTGCTGAAATCCTGAATTTTAACGAGGAAACTGTAAAAAAATTGAGTATCTCGAAAACTACAAAAGCTACAGAGAAATGAAATACATTTTTGGAATCCTGTAAAATTTTACAGGATAATGTAAAAAAAAATAAAAATAAAATTAAACTTAAAATTGGCAATTTTTTGGGGGGGCTAGACATAGTATATATATATATATATAAGGTTATTGTAAAGGTATTACACGGTGGGTTCTAGCTTCGAAATGACGGGGAACAACAGGGGGACGTTTTCCGCCCCGTGGGAGGGGCGGAGTAAATCCCCGCGACAATCAAAATATAAAAGAGCGGTTCTGGAGACCCTCCCCGGAGGGGGGAATTAGTCCCACCCCGTAGTTCCCCGGAAGGCCGAGACCCCGACTCCCAAGCCATTGGTGCGGCATACCCTGGGGTATTCCTTTAGTTAAAAACAAAAAACAAAATTTTATAGAAAGTCTATTTATTTTAACGAGTAACCAATAAAAGGTCTCTGAATAGGTTCTCTAATCATATTATATACTATTAACAATAATTTATTCAATTTTAATTTTTTTTTACATTTTCCATACAAATTTACCAGGATTCCAAAAAATGTATTCCTTTTCGCTGTAGCTATTATAGTTTTTGAGATATAATTTTTAATTTTTTTTTTTTTTTTTTTTTTTTTACATTTTCCACACTAAATTGGACCAGCATTCCAGCAACGTATTCCTTTTTCCTTTCCCCGGTAGCTGTTGTAGTTTTTTTGAGATATGGATTGTGGTTTTAAAGTAAGCCGACCATATATATATATATATATATATATAGTATGATATATATATGAAAAAGTTATATTAGAGAGTAGATATATATATATATATATATATATATATATATATATATATATATATATATATATATATATATATATATATATATGCGAAAGCTTCTTTCAGCTATCTTAAGCCGGTACCAGTTAAGGACTAAAGCATTGAACTTGCGTGTGGCTCTTGATGCAAAAGTTTCTTTTGTTGGAATAGCACCAGACATAGTTTTCAGTACATTTAATTTATGTGTGGCCCTTAAAGTGATGTTTTCAATGTGTATGGAGTAAATATCGTGTGCATCAAATGTCGTCTCTGGATCATGGTTTTTTGTTGAAGGGAAATCAAATTTTCATTTGCTATTTTTATTGCAGGTTTTCTTCTGTCCTATGAGCAGGTGTTATAATGGTTTATGTTGTAGGACGTGTAATTCTGCTTATAGTTACAATCATCCACCTGGAGTCATAAACATTGCTTCGTAGATCGCCATATATACATATATACATATTAATATTACTGTCATTAACATTAATACTGTCACTATATACAGCAGTTATATATTAGAGCTAGTTATTATTATTGTTGGTTGTTGGTTATATATATATATATATATATATATATAAACATATATATATATTTAAATCTCTATCTATGTTGGTCTTGTCTATTCTTATTGTTTTTCTAACTTTATATTATTATTATATATATATATATATACATATATATATTATTATTGTTGGCTTCGTTGATATATATATTTATATACATATATACATATATATATTGGCTGGCTATAATATTACATGGTTATACATATATATATGTATGATATATATATATACAGCTGGTTGTTATATAAGAGTTATATATATATATATAGAGAGTATATATATATATATATATATAGTATATATATTGTATATATCATCATCAGCATATATATATATATATATATATATATAAGACAGTTGTAATAAAGCAACTGTAATTTTATTTCTTGATGATCTTTCACACCAGTTAGAGAGAAAGTTCGTTAGTACAAGATCCATACCAGTGGCGTAAATAACGCCCCCGCAAGCAAGCCGCGGTGCGGGGGGCGCAGAGCCGGAGAGGGAGACGGCGGACAAGAGGAATGAGCACTTTTGCGATGAAAACTTCATAATGAAAGCTCTGGCAGGGTTTAAGTAAGAAAATTAAAGAACATGAAATGAGTAAAGTTCACTTGAATGCATGTGTAACCTACAGTATAAGGAAAAATCGGAAAGATATCCAGTGTATGTTACAAGAAGATGTAGCGAAGTGGCGTGAAATACTGAAGCGAATTTTGGACGTCATAATAATGATGTCAACTTGTAATTTAGCATTCAGAGGGTATCGTGAAGATACAAGAAACATTGAGAGTAAATCTGGAAACTTTCTCAATATTATTGATTTGTTATCCAGATATGACCCGCTTCTTAAAAGTCACCTGGAGAATGAGAAAAGCAGAACAAAATATATGAGTGCTCCTATTCAGAATGAACTCGTTAGTTTGGCTTCACAACATGTGCTCCGTGACATAATAAGTGAAACTCAAGATGCGCCCTTTTTTTCTCTTATTTTGGATACGACCCAAGATATTTCTAAAACTGACCAACTGTCAGTAGTAATAAGATATGTCTGCATCAATTACGATGAAAAGAAGCTTCAAATTAATGAGTCATTCCTGGGGTTTATCCCTATAACAAATCAAAAGACCGAAGGTTTAGAAAGTGAAGTGTGTAAGTTTTGGAAAGCAATAACACTAATTAAAAGTGCAGAGGGCAGGGCTATGAAGGGGATTAATGAGCAGACGAAGGGGATTAATGAGCATTTAGAAGACTATTAATGTCAAAGTTAAAAAGTAATGACAAATGTTGTATTAATAAGTTTTTGCTTTACTTTACCAATAACAGTAATGTAAAGAAGTTTTAAAAATGCGCATCTTTTATATATATATATATATATATATATATAAATAGTTATATATATATATATATGTTGAAATATATATATATATATATATATATATATATAGTATATATATATATATATAGAGAAAGAGAGAGTATATATATATATATATATATATATAAACCTTTTTTTCATTGTAATACACTCTGGTATTTTGTAAGGATAATGTGATTTTTCTTTGATATGAACAAGAAAACTTTTTTTGTCATTCAAGTTCCAAAAACTCTATCCACCCCGTCCATAAGTCGCGGGGGGGCGTAACTGACCTTAGTTACGCCACTGATCCATACTTATCAAACATAGTGAAGTCATTCCGTCAATATCTATTAAAAATTTTAAGAATTTTGTAAATAAGTTTAATTTTTACAGCCACCTTTGGATGGGTAAGTATTTTAGCGTCTGTCTCAATCACAACAACGTGCACCCTCACCCCTCACCCCTTTCCTCTACTCTGAAAAGACTAAAAACATGCTTTCTCGACTCTACAGGAGAAGAAAGACTAAAACAAATCGGTTTAATGAATGTTCATAATAGCTATACAATATAAAATGAGAAATTTTTAATCATTTTACTTTAAGAGAGCGACAAGAATACTTTTATATATAAAATAAATTTTTGGAGAGGTATTTTGAAATTGCTATAAATGATAGATAATTATTTTCTTTCCATATATATATATATATATATATATATATATATATATATATATATATATATATATATATTATATATATATGAGTTATATATATATATATATATATATATAAAGATATAAATATGTTTAATGTTGAGTATATATATATATATATATATATAAGATATATGCTATTATGTTATATATGTTGTTGATATATATATATATATATATATATACTAGCAAATGCTATATAGATATATATATATATATATATATATATATATATATATATATATATGTTATACATATATGTTGTTATAGTATATATATATATACATATATACAGCATTAATATAAATATAAGTATATACATATATACATACATGTGTATATATTTAGAAGTTATATATATATATATATATATAGAAATATATATATAGATATATATATATATATATATATATAT
>JABUQX010110787.1:0-20000 GCA_015478945.1 Trachelipus rathkii | reverse complement strand
AACATAATTTTTTTTTCAAATGCAGGCCTGTGTTATCTTTGGGGAAAATTTGCACAAAATACGCCTACAAGAGAAGATCTAGTATGTACTAGTGATAAACAAGTATGGAAACTAATCAACCAATGTGATATTGAAGTTCCTAGCGTTTTTCCAATAGGCAGTAAATATGTTGTAACAGTTGTCAAAAATGCACTAGCCGAGCGAACGTTAACTGCAACAAATATTCCTATCGCATCGTTTACGACTGAATATGCACGTATAAAATTATATGAGCCACTTAACAAAGTCAAACAAAGGGCATTATATTGCGAAACAGATTCTTGTATTTTTGTCGCTGGAGAAAACGATGAAGTTCCTGAAACAGGAAACATTTTAAGGGAACTAACAGATGAAAAAACAGATTACGGGTTTGATGCATACGGTGACTCCTTTCTGTGTACTGGACCTAAGTCTTATGCTGTTAGAATAAGAACTGCAGATGGAAATATAAAATATATTGTAAAAGCCAAAGGTCTTACAATCAATAAAGATACAAAGGATACTATTAATTTTGAAAAATTGTTAAAGTTAACGTCTGATCGTTGCTCTGAAAATAGTATAGGTCACGATGAGTCATTGTATAATGATATCAAAAACCATGATGTTACAGTGAAGGCAATGAATGAAATACAATTTGATAATGTTGTTAAAGATTATGTACGAGACGATGACCTGCCTCATAAAAAGGCAGCACGAATAGACGAGTCACAGAATCCTAATGCTAATTTACACGGAAGTAACAGAGGTGGATTATGTTATAGTGTTCCTATTATAACTTTTCAACCTGGGAAATATGGAGGTGTTAGTATTGTTGCCGGTACTAAAATGGTCCAACACACATCCGATAAGCGAATCTTTATTAAAAATTCATGTCGCACGGTGTCATATGGTTATAAGGGTACATTAATTCCCATTTAATATATTAAAAATATCTATCTATGTTTAATGTATAATGTTTAATGTTTTTCTATGTACAAATATTCTGAATCATAAAATCATTTTCATGCTTCGTGTTGATATTTTCTGAAAGGGGGCGGAGTCTAAAAAGAGATAAGCCTAAAAATATTTCAGGTTATCTTCTGAAAGTGTCAGGTGTCACTGTTGCGTAAAGTTTTTTGTGTGTGTATGTGTGTGTAAGGCGTTTATTCTTAGTTGATATGTTAGAGATATACTTGAAAAAGCGTGAATTGGTTACGTTTTGTATGTAATGTTAGTTAATTACTGTTTTTAAGTATGGAACTTTGCTAATGTTAGCAGTTTATTCGTGTGTGTGTGTGTGTGTGTGTGTGTCTGTGTGTCTGTGTGTCATTTATTCTTAGTTCATTACAATAGTTAGGTTAGGATACGATAAATCTTTGTTAAATATTGCTATGTTAATGTAAAATTAACATTGATATGTTAGAGATATGCTTGAAAAAATTGTGAATAGGTTACGTTTTGCATGTAACGTTAGTTACTTACTGTTGTCAAGTATGGAACTTTACTAATGTTAGTAGTTTGTGTGTGTGTTTGTGTGTGTGTATGTGTGTATGTGTGTGGAGGGTATAGGTTATGATAGGTTTTGATAGGATATGTTAAATAATTTTACTAGGAATTTTTTTCAAAGAACTTATTTGTGCTATGTTATTCAAAATATGACTTGAATCAATAGATTATTAGATCAATAGATCAATAGATCATGGATCGGGTGGGGAGGGTGGGGTGGGTGGTCTGATTTACTGATTTACTGCTTTAGGGCATGTAAAAACAAAATGTTTATAGTAAATAAAACAAAAATAAATAAAAGTTTTTGTTATGTTAAACAAAATATGACTTGAATCAATAGATCAATAGATCAATAGATCAATAGATCAGGGATAAGGGGAGGGGTGGGTGGTTTGATTTACTGATTTACTGATTTACTGCTTTAGGGTATGTAAAAATGCGAATTTTTTACGTTATAGACATGAAAAGAATAAATTTTTAGTATATCAAAAAGTTTTAAAGAAATAAATTTAAAAATAAATAAAGTTAGAAAAATAAATTTAAATTAAAAAAAAAAAAAAAAAATAAATAAAAATAAAAAAATTTAAATAAATAAAAAGAAAATTAAAAAAAATTAAAAATTAAAATAAAAAAAAATTAAACACAAGGTATAAATGTAAAATAAAACTTTTGAAAAAATTAAAATAAACAATAAAGTTAGAAAAATAAATTTAAATAAAAAAAAATAAATAAAAAAAAATTTAAATTTAAAAATTAAAGTTAGAAAAAAAATAAAGGTAGAAAAATAAATTTAAATAAAAAAAATTAAAATAAAAAATTAAACACAAAGCATAAATGTAAAATAAAGATCATATAAAAAATAAAGTTAGAAAAATAAATTGAATAAAAACAATTAAAAAAATTAAACAAAGAATAAATGTAAAATGAAATTTATAAAAATAAAAATAGCAAACAATATATGCATGTTTCAATTTAAGAAAAAAAATTATACTAGTTAACGTTTATAAAAAGAAAATGAGATTTGAAAATATAAATGTCTGTCTTCAACATTTAGAAAAACGGGTTATGTTTGCATGATGCAATGCAATTGACGACATGTACATGTTAGAACAGAAGCAGTTATGTGAACAGTAATGATATTGTATTATTAAACGAATGTTTACTAACTCGGCACCGCACCGGCTCCAGCACCGGTGCCGGTACCAACTCTGTCTCCTTCTCAGACTCTTTCCTCCCTCCTTCCTTCTTCCTCCTTCTTCCTTTCTTCTTATGTTTTGCATTCCATGCATTTCTTCGGGGGACCCCCTCCAGGGAGAAGGGGGGTCCCCCAAACACCCTTTACGAACTTACAACCCTTATATTCGAGTTCTACGACCTTATGAACGTATATTTTGGTATAAATATGGGACTAAACGAATATTTATTAACCCTTTCGTGCCCAAAACAAGTTAAAATTGAAATAACCATTTAATATTGTGTAAAAATTTTATTTATGACATATAAAGTCCAAATATATGCTTTTTGAAAAAAAAAATTTCTTAGCATAGAAAATATTTAATAGGGAAAATTAAATAAAACCTATGGAAAAAAATACCAAAAGCTGCTCATCAGACGAAAAAATGACACACATCCGTCTTTCATCAAGGCCAGAAGCCTATTGATAGCTTTGTTTTTACATTTAAGAGTATATTCGCATTTGTCTGATTTTTCTCGAGTCATTTCATGCAAAAATGGTCCTTATGCTCCAGGGAATAAGGTCGAAAATTCTAAATCAAGTTATGTAGATTTAAATCCACATGGGGAGCGAAAGGGTTAACTCAGCACAGCACCGGCTCCAGCACCGGTGCCGATGCCAACTCCGACTCCTCTGACTCAGACTCCTTCTCCAACTCTTTCCTTCTCTGACTCTGACACCGACTCCGAATCCTTTCTCCAGATTTCATTTCATTTCCCATTTTTAGGGGACTGCACCCCCCTTCAGGGGGTGCATGGAAACGTAACCTCGTCTCGGTCAAGTTTGGGGGAGATACCATGTGGCAAACTCCATCCGTTACTAGGTATGGTGCGGTTCGGTGTACTGTTATGCGGTGCGGTGCGGGTCTTGCAGGGCCATATACGGTGATAATATATATACATATATAGGTTATATATATATATATGGCGTTATGTTATATATATATATATATATATATATATATATATATATATATATAGCGAGAATATATAGGTATATATATATATAGCAGCAGGACCTAGGTTATATATAGGATATTACAGAGACATATAAATAAAATATATATATATATATATATATATATATATATATATATATATATATATATATATATGATATGTTATATATATATATATAAGTTATAGAAAAGAGGGTATATATATATATATATATATATATATATATATATATATATATATTATATATTTTATTTATTTATTTTTTTTTTTATTTCGGAAAAAAAACTTCGTTTTTTTTCCAGGGGTGTCGGAGAAAAAAAACAAAAAATAAAAATTACCACGGTAATAAAAAAATTCCCACGCTATTCAAGGGTCGCTCTTTCACTTCTGGCCGTTAAAAGCGTCGTTCTACTACGATTAATCGACTGAATTTTAAATAATTGTAATGATTTTCTTTCGAATATATTTGGGAGCTCCGGCCCCAATTTAGGGGGCTAAACTCTCCGAAAACGGTCTTCCAGACCTTAAATTCGGTCTCACCGACCTTAAAAACCCTGACCTTGACACGTCAACCTAGAAAAACCAAATGTTGCAAAATGTTGCTTGCAACATTTGCAACATTTTGGCGGTTAGTTTACCTCCCCTTACTACTACTACTACTACTACTACTACTACTACTACTACTACTACTACTACTACTACTACTACTACTACTACTAATAATAATAATAATAATAATAATAATAATAATAATAATAATAATAATAATAATAATAATAATAATAATAATAATAATAATAATAATAATAATAATAATACAGGGTCGTTGTTTCATGTGTTCATATCTAACCCGTGCCATGTGAAAGACAGCTGAATGATACTTGAAAGAAAGGTGATTAAAGTGCAGGGCATGCAACCTTATCTCATATAATGAAGTTTTTGAGGTGTTTAAAGCTAGAAAGAAAATTAAATATTATCAGAGAGCCTGGTAGACGTTGCTTTATCCTTGGGATTAAAACCTCAAGACTTGTAAATTAGTGTAAATGTAATAAGATAATTTTAGATTTTTGCTTTTTAGCAACAGAGAGTTGTAAACAGAACAATCTGTCGTAGAAATTAAACAAATACCCGAAAACAAGACTAGCAAATATAAATTCATTAAAACTGGCAAATTCTACACGAACAAACAAAAAATTCCTCCATTTAGAGAATACCAAGAGAGTAATGGTCAAATAAATGTATCCTTATTTTAGGTGAACTTTTGATAGGTAATTTAGTGTCAAAATATTCATATTCTCTTCGTTTTTATTTTCAAATCGTTTGCATTTTTTGAATGTCATAACTAAAGTCGCCTTATTTAGTGCTCATATTTTTACAACTTTCGAAATATATATATTTTTAGAGACCAAAACCAAATTTAAACTTTTCTAATAATGCATAAAGATGAAAATCCATTTTATACGAATCTTTATTTGAAAGCAATCCTGGCAGTAAAGATATTTAAAAAATACTATTATATATGATATATATATAGTGATATACTAGGTAAGGGTATATAATAGTTATATATAGATAATATATATATGTTATATATTATATATATATAGTCATAATTATTATGACCATATATGCTATGATCAGGCTTTCAAACTCTACTAATTCTAGTTATGAGAAAGATGAGAAAAAAAGAAGAAAATAGAAGTCCATTAGCTTAGAAAATTTAGATGAGCTATTGCGTAAGAGCGAGGTTTAGCGAGGGGTATGGAGTAGGTGAGGGCACTGTGCAGAGGAACGGAAATTGGTGTGAGGAGGTGGAAGAAGTTTAAGCAGACAATTTGTTGAAGAAGCCAAAGACTATGACCGGCAGTTAAAAAAGGTCGGAGAGCAGAGTGTAGAAGGAAAGGACGTGAATGGTGGGACATTGAGGATGTGAAAGATTTGTGAAAAAGAAAAAGTAGGCTATGTTGATGGTTTGCGGGGAATAGGAGAAGGAAAGCTGGGGGAAGTATAGCAGGGTATAGAAGATCGAAGAAAGAGGGCGGTGGGAAGAGGCGAGAGAATGGCAAGAATTGAATGTTGTAGAAAACAGTGAAGAATTTTGAAACAGGGAGCAAAATATTCTGGAAAAAAGTAAATTAAGACAAAGGAAGAGAGGGAGGGGTTAGGGGAGAGGGTAAAGAGGGGATGGGGAATGGATAGGGGGAAGATGGGGTGAGAAAAGATGGCGGGAATATTTTTAGAGGATTATTGCACATTGATTTTGGGTGGAAGAGATTGAGGAGGTTTTGTTCTCAAGAGGATGAGGGATGGGAAGGTGAAGTAGGGTACGGGAAGAGAATGGGATACAAATGGAAGAAATTATTAGGGCGTTATCTAAAGGAAAAAAAGGGAAGTCCACAGGTCTAGATGGTCAGGTTGGAAATGTTACAGATTGGGAGGCAGGAGGGGTGGAGAATGCGTACAGGTTATATTTAATTATGTGGAGAAGGAAGAGGTTCCATGGATTGGGAGGATGGTTGTTTGGTTTCCCTGTATAAATAAGGGTAAAGGGGATAGGATGGAATGTGGGGAAATATAGAGGTATTTGTCTTTTGAGTGCAGTAGGGAAAGTGTATGGGAGAATACTAATGAGACGGGTTGCGAGATTTAACGGGAAGAGAGAATGGGGAGGAAAAGGAGGGATTAGGATGGGGCAAGGGATGTGTGGATTCAATCATTCCACAATGAAGATGCTTGTGTGGAGAAGTTTAGAACAGGAAGGGAAGTGTGGTTGAAAGATAATGAATAGGAGTGAAGGGGCGTGAATTATGGAGGGTGTTAGGAGGAACAGGTAGGCTAGGGGGTAAGATTATAAAGGGTTTAGGTCCTTTTTTTTTAGGCAAAGCAGAATGTGTGTGAGAGTATTAGGAGGGGAGAGGGAGATTTGGGGTGGAGAGAGGGTTGAGACAAGGATGTGTAATGTCACCGTGGCCTTTCAATTTATTTATGGAGAGTGTTTGCCGAGGAATGATGAGGAGGGGACGAGGGGTATGAATTGATGGATTTAGGTGGTGTAGATGGGAAGGTGAACATGATAGCCTATTTGCGGCAGATACTAACCTCTTGGTGGCCGAAGACTTCAGAAGGGTTGTATATTGGTGAAGAGTATTGAGAGAGTGTGTGACAAAAGGGTCTTAGGATAAAATCCAGGTAAGAGGTAACAGGTAGGTTTGAGGAGGCGAGAACACAGATGATGGGGATGGATTGAGTTTAGAAGTAGGAAGGTGTTAAGGTACCTGGAAGAGTAAAGGTTTTTCAGATATTTAGGGATGGTTTTGGTTGGGTAAGGAAGGAGGTATGAAGGAAGGTGATAGATCATAGAGTAGGAGAAGGAATGAGAGCAGTTGGAGTTTTCTCTCTCTCTCTCTCTGGTGCTCTTCTCTCTTGACTGCATTCTCTTGTACATCATGGGGGATCTCTCTCTCTCTTTCTCTACTCTTAAACCTCTCTAAGTAAGGGATGTTTGAAAAAAATTGTGGTTCCAGCGGGTACTATATGAGGTGGGTGAAATGGGGGGTGAATGCTAGGTCCAAAGAAGAAATTGGAAGTGTTTGAGATGAAAGGGTTGGAGAGCGGTTTGTGGGGTTAGTAAGAGAGAGAGAAGATTAGGAATTAGGGTAATAAGAGATAAGATGTTGATTGGAAGAATGGTTGGTCAGAAAACGCCGTACGAATCCATAAATGGCCGGGACGATCTGGCCCGTTAGTGGTTGGGCATAGTGGTAGGAGAGTTTGGCGGATGGTTAGAAGGAGAGGAAGGGGAGACCAAGAAGAGGTGGATGGATAGGAATAAAAGCGAGGTTGAGGGAGAGAGGGTGAGGTGGAAAGAGTGGTGTTGCGAGAATAAGAATGGTAATGGAGAGAGGTGGGTGAGGGCGGTTATGAAGGAATATTGTTAGGGAAGCTGCACGTCCACTACCCCCGCTTTTGCGGGAATTAAGTTGATGTAAATATTTAATAATAAATAATATAATATAATAATAATATATATATATATATATATATATATATATATATAAACATATAATTATATTATATATATATATTTATATATATATATATATAATTTATATTATTATACATAGTTATATAAATTATACTGGGTTGTGAATAAAGCCAAAATTGATATATTTTTATATTAATAGAACTTATATTCTATCATGATATATATATATATATATAATATATATATATATATATATATATATATATATATATATATATATATATATTTTTTGTGTTTTCGCAAACCCCTATTTTTGTAAGGTTTGTATTTCTATCATAATATTGTTTTTCAGCAAAGCAAAAATATTTGAAATCTCCCAAGCACTTTTGGTTCGCCGAAAAGGAAAAGATTTAGTACACGAAGGAAAGAACATATATTAGGTTTTTTGACCTTAGCGCATATTTAATAGTTATATTACATTGCATTGATTTAATACATTATATATATATTGTCTTCAGACATTGTTTAGACATTGTTTATAATTAAAATAATAATATAATAATAATTAATAATTAATAATAATAATAATAATAATAATAATAATAATAATAATAATAATAATAATAATAATAATAATAATAATAATAATAATAATAATAATAATAATAATAATAATAATAATAATAATAAAATAATAAAATATATAAAATAATATAATAATATAATAATAATAATATTAATAATAATAATTATAATTATAATATAATTTAATATAATTATAATTATAATTTAGTTATATTTATAATGAAAATATAATATAATTTTATTTAAGAATTTATAATTTAATTTCAATTAATTTTGATTTATTAATATAATTATAATTATAATATAATATAAGGGAGTATAGAGAGACAAATCATATCACCACAAAAAAACTAAATACACAGGGAAAGGAGACATTGTGAATCTGTGGGGAATAGTAAGGAAAAATGATAAAAAAAAAATCAAATAACAATACAATAAACATACAATACACTAACATACAATACATCATCAACATCTAACTAACAATCTCTCTCAAATCTTTGTCCACGCATGTTTTTACTAGGCTGGTTCAGATGCGGTTGGATTCGCTCTCGTGTTGTCTTCGAGACCTTTCTATCTCCGGCTCGGTTGAATCAATTCTGGTGACTTTCTTCTTTCTTCTTCTTTGAAAGTATTCTTCTAGTTCCTGTTCTCTTCTGCCTCATACGGTTACTTCATTTCCCCCTTTAATTCTGAATATTCTAGTAATTAATGCTGAATGCTATCTATTTTATAATTTTAGTATAAGGTTTATTATTACTTTACACCAGACAAGATGATATATAAATTGAATATCGATTATAGAAATTCGAAGAAAAATAGATTCATTAAATACATCGAATAGCGTATATTTGTTTCCTTCGGACACATTTCAAATAAAAGAGGTCATTTCTAGATACACACATTGTTTTTACGTTATATATTATTTTTATTTCTATGGTATAGTAATTTTTGTAAAGGAATTTACAGGAAATGCTGTAGCGTAAGAGGGTCAAGTATCTGTTTACGCGGTGTAAAGAAAATGAGGAGCTCGTGTCTTCTGAAAATATCCGCATGACGATTTTAATCGAGTGTAAGTGCTGGAGCATGTAGAAACGGACAGCAAGAGATGAAACTACACCACTATTCAAATATACTCTACTCATCTGCCTCTGCAATACTGGCTCCTCCGTAGACCTCCTCTTCTCGTCGAGGGGTGCATATCTCTCTCTCACCTCTCGTCGTCGTCTCCTGGCGTGCTCTCTCTAAACTCTCTCTCTCTCTCTATTCCCCTCTACTCTCCTCATCGTCTTCTACCTCACTCACTCACTACTCACTCAGTTTAGTATATATATATATACTATATATTATAATACCCTTTGAGTATATATATATTACTTTTAAGTTAATAAAACTCAATAATAAAAATAACAAAAATTAATAGAAAGTTAAGCTCGAAATAGTACCTTATTATCTATAACTCTCATATATTTACATAACTTATTTACAATATAAATTCTATTATTTTATTTTTTTACATTTTCAAATCTAAATTTTACCAGGATTCCATTAAAAAATGTATTTCTTTCCCTGTAGCTATTGTAGTTTTAGATTTATTTATTTTTTATTTTTTTTATTTTTTTTTTACATTTCCGCACTAAAATATTGGACCAGCATTCCAGCATGTATTCCTTTTCCCGGTACATTTTATATTTTTTAACATTTTCTTCTAAAAAATAAAATTTGTGTAACAGAAGATACAGGGTAGCTCATACACAACGATTTGAAGTTACTTGCCAACCATAGGTTAATTTTATTTTCAACATAATTTCAATTTTGAAACATTATTTCTAGTAAACACTGATATTCGCACATTAGGAAAATAATCATACCATTAAATTCTTTTAATTTAAATGTGTTTTTCAATTCCATTGAATTTAATTTTTATTACTTTTTACTTTCAGGGAAAAAGATAAATATAAAAATAAATTAAATTGAATTGTCAAATAGAAAAAAAGGCGTGAATGGAAGTTCCTGCTGCATAATAGAATACGCAATACCAACTTTACATCTACTCTTTTTTTATTGTTGGCGAAATATAAGTACATATAATATATATATAATATATATTTCATAATATATATTATATATATATATATATATATATTATATATATATTATAATATATATATAATTATTATGATTTATAATATTATATATATATTATATATATATTATATATATTATTATTTAATATATATAATATATATTTATATTAATATAATATATTAAAATATATATAGATTATTATAAAAACGAAAGACATGTTTTAAAATATATAAATATATAATATATATATATATATATATATATATATATATATATATTAGAGTTATATAATTATATTATATAGTATTATATTATATTATATTATATTAATATAATATATTAATTATATATTTTTTATCTTATATATATGATTTAAACTAATTATTTTTTTTTTATTTATATATATGATATTATATTATATAATATTAATTAATAATATTATAATATATATTCAGTATATATATATATACTATATTATTATTAAGATTAATTAATATATATATTATATATATAATTATATATATATATTAATATATATTATTATATTATATATATAATTATATACTCATAGTAAGTTAATTACGTAGAGTATCGCTCACATATTCACCTAATAAATATCTGAATGGTACTGTGAAAATATTAATTTATAATTGGTATAACTAGGATATTTAATAGGTGTTAAATGCAACCGCTATGAATAAGCATCAATAATATATGTAACATTTACCTGACACACGTAAGTGCATTTAATTTGATAGATTTGGAATAGTTAGCTCCTCACATGGACGTTGTTATACAGTATTTAGACGTGTAGATATCTTATTGTAATAGGTAGTGAGTGTATAAGGAAATTGCACTAAGTGAAGCACCGTAGATTGTGATTTTATTTCTTGGTAGACATAAATATTTAGTGCTTTGTCGTTACATATTATACACTTGTTTTAAAAAAAATATGTATATATTTATTTTAAGTGTCACTAGATTATCACTATATATTATGCTCATATATATAATAGCCATATGTCACTATAAATTCGTAAACCTAAATTAAAACCTCCTACCTCATAGAGACTGATTTTTTCAGCCGTTTATTGTTAGAGGAAAAGCATTTTATAGTATTGCATTTGTAGAGCGCGTGAGTAATGAGAATTCGGCAAGACCTACCATTGGTATCACTATCAATATTGGTAGAACAGTTAGTAACTCTGTTTTTTTGTTTTGTGTAAATTTTTTTGAGCTTGTTTTACTCGATATAGTGTAGAGCAATGTCTGTCTCGCCTACAATAAATATATATATCATCAAGTCTACTATCTACAAATAAACCTATGTTTTAGTATAATGAGTATATAATTAAAGATGTTGCAAAAGATAATGTATAAAGATAGTATATTAAAAATCTCTCAGATAGACTCAGATTCTTAAATTGTTATAAAAACGTACACTGTGTTTTCTCTGCGCGAGAGAATATGAGTAATTAATATCTCTCCTGTATCTTTAACTGAGATATATGCACGTCTATTATAAAGTTTGGTTAACTAGCTAAGAATAGTCGGTCTTCTAGTCATTTAATTTGATTGATCACATTCGTGATATTGGAAATAGAAAGCTTACTCTACGTTAGTTTCTCTTCACGGAAATTGAATACATAGTATAGTTATTATCATACTTAGTTAGGATTACGATGAAATCAGAAACATAACGAATAAATATGGATATCTTACCTAAAAATTATCCCATGAGCTTTATTTATTTTAACATGCATGTTGATCTTTCCAGCTTTAAATTGTTCATGAATAATAACACTTAGTTGCTCTTTGGCGATATAATAACTCAAGCATTCCTTACACTAGTTCAAAGAACTCTATCGTAGCTGAATAAATACATATCATAATATGGTAGCCATACATGCCTCCATAAACATTTGTCCAACCTGAATCTCCCTGCGTTTGGCCGGTGGCTCCTTCTTGATTCAAAGGAGACAGAGTTTCAAAGGAAACTCATATAAGGGTGCTTATCTTAGCCGGTTGCCCATATTAGACCCTAAAACTTTTTCTGGTATATATATTATTATTAACATATTAATAATAATATTTCAAGACCTTCAGTAATATTATTGTGTATAGGGTGGTGAGTGAGTGAGCATGACGGAATATCCGGATCCACTCTATGATATATGTATACTATATCATATATATATATATATATGAAAGTTTATATAATATATATTGTATTTATATAAACAGTACATTATTATTTACAGTATATACATTCAGTTCTAAACATATTTTTTATTTAATTATTTTAAAAGAGCTTGTTCAAAAAATTTGATATGCTTCCAAGAGAGGGTGATATGAAGCGTGTTATTATTATTAATCATTATCATTTTATTCAATAGGAAAATAGGGTTAAGACTTTCTATAACTTATATCCACCTTATTATAATTTAATAATTTGATTATTACTCTTACTAGGCCTAACTAATAATACTCCTTCATTCTTCCCTAATCAATTGTGTTAAAGTCTTTAAGTGTATGGTAATAAAATTTAAGCTTTGCTCATTCCCAAGACTTCGACCATTACCTTCCTCGATAATTTTAAGTCCTCTCGACTTTTTTCGCATGAGATTCTAAGTAATACCCTAAACTTTTCTTGTAAACGTAATTAATAAAAATTGATTTAGTATTTCAGGATGGCTCATTTGATCTCTCGAATTGACTTAAGTGGTTCCTTCGACCGGACCGAAGGAGAATGTCGCGGGAGACCCGGAAAGTCCTTGCTTTACACACTGGTCATACCGAGCAAAGACATGACTCAAATTTTCCACAAAGTCCGGGATGAGCTCTCGTGGTTGTCTATGTGTGCTCGACCCGTGAAGCTGCGCGGTTCGTCTCCTTCGGTCCGGTGTAGATTAGAGGTGTTGAGTCTTCAGTAGATGCATGTCATTTATGCCTCTCTAGCTTCAGTTTATTTTCGCAGAGAGGGACCTTCGTCGGAGAACATTCCATTCGTGACGTTCATACTCGTGAGAAGCGGATGAAGATTCTACATATGTGAGGGCCGGAAGTGTCTCGAGCTAAGAGCGCAGCTCTCACGGAGCCAAATCACTATATTCTTAGTGGCAACCCAATGTAAGCTGCTGCGATGAAGCAAGGAGGAATGGTTGTCAGAAATGGCTAGCAAAAAGAAAGATGAGACTGTTCACATAGCACTCTCGCTCACCTGTCAGTATCGCGCAGATAAGTGATATTAATTTTATACTTCAGTATTAATATATATAATATTATATATATATATATATATATTATATATTTTTATTATTATATAATATATTATATTATATTATATATATAATATTATTATATTTAATATATATATATTATATATGATTATTTTATATATATAATTATAATATTATATATAATATATATATATATATTATAGTATATATATATATATATATATATTTATATATATATATGATATATACTATTATATAGTATATATTATAGATATAGTATATTAGTATTATATTATGGTTGAATTCCATGGTTTGTGCGATCAAATATGCAAATTACATTTTTTGACACTTAATTTTTCGGATTTATGTTTAAATTTCTTTTTATAAGTATTAGTACCATAATAAAATCTCAAATTTAGCCAAACGGTTAATAGGGGGTCAAAGATAGTGCCACCCAAAATTTGGTGTTAATTAATTTTGGGGTTCACACCCCCAGATAAAATTTTTTCATATCTTTCTCAATGGTTTAGGTAAAGAGATGCAGTTTTAGTTATTTAAGATCAATGAAGGCTCTTTAATAAAATGTGTTGAATTCTTTATTTTGAAGAAAAAAAAAACAGTTTTATGCATTTGGGGGCCTGGGATTTTCTGTATGTAATTCAAAAACAATAAGATTTCTGCATGCTACATGTTTTGATCTAGTTTTAGATTTCAAATAAAAAACAGTGTATTTTATTCCTATAAACTGTATTTGGTGGAGCCAATAACATGTGAGTAAATCAATAGTTTTCTAATTTACTTATTTAAGCAAAAAAAAAAAAAAAAATCCAATATGGTTGAAAACAAACATTTAATTTCTTTAATATATGCATGCTAGATCTATATATTTTATATATAATATACTAATTATATAGATTATACAGATTTTATATATACAATATATATATATGTATATATATTATAGTAATATATATATATATATTTTATATATATATATATATATATATATATATAGCCACATACCGGGCCATGATATATATAAAAAGAAAATATCACAACTATATAAAAAAAATATAATAGATATATATATAACAATAATAATATAATATAAATAATTATAAATATAAATATATTACCAGTAATTAATAATATAAATATATAAAATAATAAAAATATAATAATAATAAAAAAATATAAAATAAATAAACCTAAATAAATATAATATAACCAATATAATAAATAATAAATAGTAAAAATTATAATAATATAAATAAATAAATAAAATTATAAATATAAAATATAATATATAAATATATACGGTATATTAAGAAAATTAAATAAATTAATATAATATAATTATAAATATATTTTGATCAATTGATGAAGTGGGAAATTAAAACGATATATAAGTCCAATAAATAGTCAATCTCAAATATATTTATATTCATGTTTAACTGAAAAGAATAAAACTTATTCTTATGATAGTAAAATACGCTAAATAACAAAAGCATAATGCTACAATTGATAAGAGATCTGCTTCTGTAATGCTCTCAGAGTTCTAATATAACTTAATATGATAGTGATAATAAGTTTAAGTAATGATAGGTATATTAGAATAGGTTACTATTGATATTATATTAAAATAATATATTATTAATATTAAATGATAACCGAAGAGTGAATAGATCGTAATAGAAGTAAGAATGAACACCCAAGAGTAATTATATTTGGATCGATAAGCTTTGTATAATTCTATGATAATAATGTGTAAATCAGATTAATCAATACGCCTCTACGGAGTAGGAGCATCTGCACCTAGTGAAGTAGGGTATATAGAAAACATCCTAGTAATTATCATAGAGATATTTCTGGGAAATTGGGACTCTTCAGAGTTCTTAAAAATTAAATATTAAATATTTGTAATGTTTAAAAAACACATATAAAAATTAAATATATAAAAGAATATAACTAATATTAAATAAATTAATAAAAGTAGATAATAATAAATATGATATAACACAATATATAAAATTATTATAAATATAATACATAATATACAGACGCAAAAGAGGTTACCTTAAGATTGAGTGTTAATCGAGAGTTTATTTAAAGAGGAAAGGCGAAACGCAGAACAAACAGTATGAAAAAAATTTTAATTTAACAGTGAAGAAAAAACAAGATAAAATTGTGCTAATACTAGCATAAATATGCATAATGGAATGAAGAAATAATACTATAAAATTCAGGAAGCAAGTTTTGTATGAGCAACCATAGAGTAGGTGTCATTTTGCTCAGTTTATTATGAGACTAATCACAGTTATGATATATTCAAAAATGTAGATTAACTTGAATCAGTGATAAAAATATTTTCCCGAAACACTCGCGCTGCCCCGAAGGAATATTTACTAAAAACGAATTACCCTAATCAACTAATTTTGCATTGGCGTTTCCGAAAGTTGATAATGTTCGATTGAATTATTAAATATTTAACAATTTTGAATGTACGGAATTCTCGCCGGAAGAAATACAATATATTTGCGACTTGCTTTGCAACATAATTAATAATGTCTGGCTCTTAATGAATGCAATACAACTTTAGCTGAAGAGTCTGGCTCATCCTCAAATTGTATATAAATTTTGTTTGTCCAATGACTTATTTTGAAAGCAATCGATAGGACACTTATAACATGATAGTAAATGGAATGTGAAACTATTTAAAGTTTGAGTGCAACTTTGAGTACTTCATACAGCAATAAATCCCATGTCTTAATCATTGCAAAAATAAATTATTTAAATGTTCTATTCGCAGCTATAGGCAAATCAATGATAAGTATTTCCTATAGTCTGGCTAATGCAGTAGTTACGACATATAAATATATTTAAATGTCGCGTAGCCCCTATGCTAAGTATAATGAACAGCTTATATAAAAACATCTCATAATAAATGATTATGAATATATAAATGTGAAGCTCAAACTATAGTAAACTTGACAGCTTATTCATAAGTTTTATATTTTATACGGGAACAGTTAAGGAAAATTGAAATAGTTTATAATGGAAACAATTATTTAACGTGCTGTGCAACATTTATGAATGAAACCAGAAGATTACTTAAATCCATATGCTTAATCATCAAACATAAAAATTAATTTAAATTTCGTTATGAGCTATGATTCCTAATATAGATCTGTTAAAATCAATATGAGATAAGCTTCTTCTGAAATCCGTTATTTTATTTAAATACTTGTTTGAATGTAGTAGATGTAAATGCAAAGGGAGTTTAAATATACATCATGTACTTATAACATGCTAAATCAAATTTATTTTTATATTTCCTGGTGTTGTAATTGCAATATGTATACGCTCTAAGTTAAAGATTAAGAGCAACTTCATTTAAATGAGAACGGTATTAATAACATTGTAGTACACTTGGAAATTTTCCAAGAGTGTATACGGAGTGACGAGCTGATAACTAATATTGAATTGTTAAGATGAAAAAAGTATAGATGGGCGAGACATGAGAATTCGTGTGTCTGAACACATTGTCAACTCAGGATAGTGGACAACTCACACAACTAATTCAAGAAAGAAAATATACACGATATACTGACATTGTAGTAACATTGTTGTATAATTATAATGTTATCTATAGAAACACTTCTGTAAAATAAATGATAGTTGAGAACCGCTCTGGGAAGATTAGAATATAGCACCAAATGGACACTATCCCAACTAGAGTTTTGATAGAAAAAGATATAACCTATCGGGAGACTTATTCACCTAAAAATAGATTGACCACTTGGTATTAATGTATTTAATACAAGTAGAGTTCAGTGACAAAATTGATTTTTAAGATATTTAGAGTAGAGTAATAAATTTTAAATGTTTTACTAGACAGCTATGTTTACGGCATTCGTATTCTACCATTCATCCTAATTTTTTACTTCTGTCAAATATATTGCCGAAAAAGAAAAATGAATTACATTACAACTAGAGTCCTTGAAGAAATAATATGAGAGACCAATACATAGTAAGATATATAATCGAATATCTTAGATTAGTAAAATAATATTAAAGAAAGAAACAAGAGTCGCAATGCGTAAAAGAACGAAAACAACAAGAAACAGAAGAACAATAAAACAACAAAGACTGTAAACAGTGGATAAGAGAAAGAATGGCATACGATTATATAAAGACCTGTTTCAAGAGAAAATTAGACAGGACCAATACAATAATAGAAGAGAATTCGTATGGAATTTTGAAGTAAGAGGAACATGAGGGAGAATGAATGACCATCAGAATTCGGATTAGAAAGATGGAAACTATAATGGATATAACAGAGACTTGAAAGCAAGCAGAAGGGATGATGATGAATATGAATGGTCAACGGGAAACGATATCTTGTCAGCAGAGGAATTGCTGAAAAAAAATGCAAATCAGGATGAGACATTCTAAGGATACAGGGAGATGAAAATAAAAATCGGGATAATGTTCAAATGAAAAATACTAGGTAGCAGTTATAATTCACTACCAATTATCCATCCAGCAATTGTATGTTTGATGAGGTTAAGTAATATATATGCCATCCGAAGCATTAGCGACTTTTGAAGCTAAGTATTCAACAAGAAGCAGAAAAAAAGCAGAAAGCAAAAGGATACCCGTGGAAATTAGACTAAACGAATAAGTAAAAAAAACTAAGGGGGGGAAAGACGGTACATAGTAGAATGCTTACACTAGTGTCCGTACATCGACAAAACTTATTAAGAAGAGTATAAATTCTAGGAGAGAAAACAGTACAGAGTAACCAATAAAATCAGGCCTGCAATAGTAGAATATGTTATAATAGCAAGCTGCTCAATAGATTAAAAACTATATAAGAGAGATAGAGAAAACAATCAGTTTAAAGGGATAGCGAAGTTTCTATAGGATATTACCAAATGATTCCATAAAAGGTCAAACTCCCTCCAAGGGGAATGAACTGGATGAGATCGGAGAATCTATGAAGTAAAGAATTTTAAATCAGCGATGGAGAGCAAATATAGAATAACAAAAAGGCAACTAAATCGACAAATGATCAATGTGAAATTCAAAAAGAGATAAGATGTAATTAAAAGATTATGCAACTGAAAAATAAATTCAAAGTTGCTAAGATAGGAACTATGACGTTTACGCCTGTTTATGGTATAAAGAAGGAGAAGATTCTCGTGGTTAACATGTGGAAATGGTGCCCCAAAAAGCGAAGAACCAAGAGCCGAATGTTTAGCACCCATCCGTGTTTCACCTTATATAAGTATTTACGGCTTGCCAAAAAGATAAGGCCATTTTGGTCAATATATTAGCGAAGAACAAAATGGATGTGTAAAAATAGGTAATGAGACTAAAGTACAAGTTATCTCACAATGATACGAAATTCCGCGGGGCCAGAAAACTAAGTATGTATGGATTTAGAACTTAAAAAATGTTACGATGTTCCCTCACAATTGGATCAGATAAGTTTTAAAAATATTAGCCCTGAAATTATAGGATTCATAGACAATGCAATGAAGAGATAAAAAAGTTATATAAATTCATATGAAGAAAGGAACTTTGGAAATGAGAATAAAATAAACGAGGATATCCAGGTCTTCACCTCTAATATTTTGCTCCCGCTTATTTGAGTGCTTTAATAATGAGTTTGCAGATGACGTATAATTCGAGAAACGAGAACCCAAAATATATTCCATTTCTATTGACGGACTGAACTTCTATCTCGTTCAAAATATGATAATGCGCCATGTCATAGATCGAAAAAGGTTCTAAATGGAATATGCATGGAATTTGGTTACAAATTGTGGTTTTTGTACTCAGAAAGCATAGAATAGAATGAATCATAGAATTGATGAGATATATTTAAAGAGTCTTTAGACAAGAACTACGTATAATATTCTAGAAGACTCAGAAAAATAACAAACATAATGAGGAAATAAAAGGATATAGCGAAGATTACATTATTTAAATACAGAATGAACCCCCAAAAACAAGATGCAACAATTAAAACCTTGGGATTCCAGTTATTCATATGGTTTTGGGATTCGCTGGATTCAGGAGCTTAATACGAAGCTTGGGATGTTATGACCCAGAAAATGCGCACGAAATAGAGACCTCCTATAAATAACCATGTGTACCTGGATACATGTATCAGAAAAGGGGGAAATGGATACCTTACAATAGATATTAAATGTTAACAATTGAAATAATAGGAATGGGGGAAAATATGCAGGGGCCAATGAGGGACTTCTTGGAGGGTGGATAACATAAATTTGAAACTTCTACAACCATCATTAATAAGATGATTATTTCAAGGATGTAAATTTGACTGGAGAGCCAAAATAGATTGAGAGATAAGA
>JABUQX010110786.1:60000-63294 GCA_015478945.1 Trachelipus rathkii | reverse complement strand
CAAGAGAGAGATAACATGGTACAAACCTAAATTTTAAGGCTCGCTATGCCTGCAAACCATTCGAAAGCTTTCAGGGCAATTGTTAAGCAGGCTGCGGATCGAGTCGGAGTCGTGAGTCGGATCGGCAAATTTCCCAGGAGTCGAAGTCGGAGTCGGAGTCGAAAATTCTGTGCAAGTGGAGTCGGAGTCGCAGTCGGAGTCGAAAATTTCTGTGTAAGGGGAGTCGGAGTCGGAGTCGGAGTCGAAATTTATAAGAACTATATTAATTATTATTATTATTATTATATTTATTAATTATTATTACTATTATTATTATTAATTATTATTATTGTTTATTTTTTTATATTATTATTATTATTATTATTATTTTATATATATTATTATTACTTATTATTATTATTCATTATTTATTATTATTAATATTAAAAATATTTTTAATAATTTATTATTATTATCAATAATTAATTATATTATTATTATTATTTATTATATTATTATTATTACTATATTATTATTATTATTATTATTATTATTATTATTATTATTATTATTATTATTATTAATTATTATTATTATTATTATTATTTTTATTATTATTAATTATTATTATTTATTATTAATTATTTATTATTTATTATTATTATTATTTTATTATTATTATTATTATTCTTGAAAAGGATCATTAAACTGTTAATTTTAAATGGCTGTTTTATAATAAAATAAAAATAATTTGCATTTATTGGTTATACATTTGTTTTCGAAACTGAAAGTATTTGTAGATAATGGTCCATGTGTTGCGCTGCGCCTGCATCTTTATGTCTTTACTATAGATGTAGCGGATGGTGATTTTTGACCTCTGGGTGAACGAGTTTTGAAGCCTAATGAAAGAAGAAGCTAGTTCTACTGAAAGGGCGAAAACCCTCCTGAGAGTATTAACTAGAAAAACTGGGCATCGGAACAATTAACGAAAAGAAATGGGTTTTTCTAAAAGTGCTCTAGGGTTAAGAGTTTCGGGCCAGAAGAAGAAGATGTTAGACCAACTGACAGGGCGAAAGCCCTTCCTGGGAGTTGACATATATATATATATATATATTATATATATATATATATATATAATATATAATATATATATATATTATATATAATATATATATATATATATATAATATATATATATATATATATATATAATATATATATATATATATATATATAATATATACCTGTGTTACCAGATTGCGAGATATGGACCCAACTCTTTTGTACCCCACCAATCTCTTTCCCCAGCCTCAACCCATTTGAAAAAAAAGGTTATATATAGAATAATACTTGAATTTAATAATTCTCAAATTATGTTTAAAAAAACTAAAGCTTCTGAGCCCTTTAAGGAGAGTTGCTTCCTCTTTTTCTTCGTAAATGAGATCTGCATCGCTGAAAACGATGCTCGCCAGCCTCACTTATTGAAGTGCATGCTAAGTACTTCCCTGCCAGAGTTCTGCAAAGATGTTGAAAACTTTTACAATTATCAACGCCATCAAACAAATGGATCTTTATCCGATTCCAAGAGTTTTTCGCTTTGATAAATTCTTCGATCAATGACAGAGTGTCCTTTGATACCTCTGAACAAGACTCTTCATCGCTGCTAGAAGCCAAAAGAACGTTCATGGATTCTGCAATGGTTTCGCTAACAGATAGTAAATGTGTGTCTGTTTTTGTAATCTTTTTCCTTTTTTATGGCTGGTGAAATTTCTGGCTTTAGCAGCATTTCATCACATAGTCATACTAAATAAATTTTAACCCTTTGTGAAACACGTGGTTCAAGAAATTTGGGTTTTGTATCTAGGATCCAGAAAAGTTACTATTGCACAGATGCGTAATCGTTTGCAGATTTTGAAATCTATTATCTATCTCCAGCATTAGTGTTTCTGTCACCTTTGAAAGTCCCTTACTTTTAATATCAGCATTTAGCACAGTTTTCATCGTTGCAACTAGAGGAATCTCGTCTGGCAAACAATAAATTTTTGAGATAATAGTCTTAGTTACCTCTTCAAACGGTTTAAGAAGAGTAATACAATTACCTAGAATCGTATTATCATCACCTGTAAAGCCTTTCACCTTTGTGTTTGTTCGAAACATAAGGGGAGACAGCTTCATTTATTTTTCCCATCCTCTCAAGCAACGTTACCCAACTACTAATTCCAAGAGTCTGAACATTTGCGTACAGAACATTGAGGAACATTTAGTCCTCAATAATTCATAAATGAATACTATCCGCAATCCGCAAAAAAAATTCATGCGGATGCGAATGCGAATGCAAATGCGGATGCGGGTAGAGAAAAATTATGCGAATGCGTATATCCGCTACACCTCTAGTCTTTACGGTATTTTACCTTATAGCATTTGGAGATTAGATTCACTGGAAAAGGGGTATATTTTTTTATTCTCAAAAGCAAGCGAAATAAAAATAGTTAAAACAAAAAAATGTTTTATTGTAACTTTGTAAGCTTTAAGCTGAGTCAGAGTCGAAATTTTGAATTTGACTGCTGGAGTCGGAGTCGGAGTCGGAGTCGGAGTCGAAAATTTTTGTTTAAGTTGAGTCGGAGCCGGAGTCGGAGTCGAAAATTTTTTGTTTTAGAGGGTGGAGTCAGAGTCGGAGTCGAAAAATTTATATATTTGAATTTAAGGAGTCGGAGTCGGAGTCGGAGTCGAAAAATTTATTTTACGACTCCGCAGCCCTGAATTGTAGGACGTTCATTTTTTTTCATATCTCACTTTAAGAACTGAATTATCCTAAAACCCCTTCTTGTTAGTCACGTTTCCCTAGGCGTTTGGATGGGCGTATGACGCGATATGATTACGTCGTATGGAGAAATTCCTGGGACTTTAAAGAGGTGACAACCCCTTTTATATATTTCCCTTGAATATGAAGGAATGACATTCTCTTTTTTCATACTCAACCATCCCTTTCTTTACGGGGAGTCGTAGGGGCGTTGCCAAAGGCCACGTTCCCTTCGAAGGGGGGTATTTATTGTTGGTTGAGCCAAACAATTGTTATTCTTTGAATAGTCTACTATCCAAACAATTCAAAGGGTTAGATTAGCACGATGGAAACGGAGTATTCAGTATCTTATATGCTATTCATCATTTGAGAATTTAGAGCGTCCTACAAACGCGACTGAGACTTTAATGGGTTGAGGTTACAGGGGTTGTATCTTAAGTAAACCATTTTTTTTTGTCATCCATATCTCCCGGAAGAATGGAGGCCTTCATATTTTTCTCTTTTATTGCAATACT
>JABUQX010110786.1:37500-45000 GCA_015478945.1 Trachelipus rathkii | reverse complement strand
TATTCTGCTCTTCACGACTACTTGAAGTTGAGAAATTTTTTTTTACTGATTCAGCAATTCTTTATTAGTTCCAGAGGTAAGGTTTGTTGATGAGGATTGCGCGCGAGTAAGTTGTTACACGGCAACGCTCGCGCACATTCTATTTCGGAAACGTTTAGCGTTTTCTTGGAAGGATTTTTTTTTTGTAGAGGTTTGAATAAATTCATCATAGATGCGCCCTAAATTGATCCTTACTCTCTCTGTGATGCATGTGATTCATGAAATTTGTTTTGTACCTCGGATCTAGCAAATTTGCTGTTAAGCAAACATTATTGTTTTAAAGGTTTTGAAATCTGTTCTTCATCTTAGGCGTGGTTCACCCTGGGGAGACAATATTTGTTGGAAAATAAAAAAAAATGATACGCAATATTAATCTTTAGATAATTTTTGTTTGCATCGAAAACAGGGGATACTACAGATAGTGATATTTTATCAGTTATATTATGGGCTCGTTGTCACCTCGGAATATCGAACAATACTGATCGATAGGAGATCAGCGCGCTGTGTTTCTCCATACACAGATCGTAAGACAAACCTTTCTGTTGTACAAATGTGGACTACTTTTGTAACTTCAATTGAGTTTACATGCACTCGAGCTATTTATATCTTATATGATATAAATCGCGTATTGTGTTTATCTTACCTTAAATATCGTATCTCCCCAATGTGAACCCGGCCTTAGAGTTTTCTACATTTTTGAAACTCTCTGAACATTGTAGTAAAATCGTTTCGCACAACTTTCTTGATTGCAACCAAAGGTATCAAGTCTCGTAAACGAGTTTTCATCAATCCCGTGACACACGAGTGATAACAGGGACACGAAATTAAAAAAGTATCTAAACAAAAAATAAAATAAACAGGCTCTGTTAAAAGCAAAAGATAATAATAAGAAAATAAACATATATATTTGGATTTTTAACTCTCATAACATATATTATACTATATATATATATATATACTATATATTATCTTTATATATATATATATATATATTATATATATATTATATATATAATAATTATATATATATATATATATATTTGGATTTTTAACTCTCATAACAGCTATAGGTGATAGATGATATTCGCCTACAGTATAAAATCTGCATCAGTATCCATGGATGCCGATGTAAATGTGGATGATGAAAATGACTCAGATATACGCAAATGTGGATATACGGTCCACCACTAATAGATACTAAAAGAGAGAAACTTAGCTTAAAAATCAAAGCTTTGTGCCAGACTTTATCGAGAACTTTCTTGGCACGTCAGCAAAAAGTAAACAAGTTCACCAATAAAGAGTTCCTTAACAAGGTTATACTGGCAATAGGAGTTTAATAAGATTAGAAGTATTATAATCTTTTTAAAAGTTTCATTTAAAAGATAAATTTGGAATCTTTGCAGTGAACGGAGGTTAAAGCGATGAGACGATATGTTTAAAAAAGAGTTGCAAAAGTCCTCTTTTTTCGGTACAGATTGAATAAGCAAACATTTCCAACAAAGAAGGAATGGTTGAAATTGATAAGCAGAAACTAAATAATTCACGAAGGCACCCAGGGTGCAACCCCAGTAACACAAGTTTTGAGAAATACAGGTGGGATGTCGTCAGGAAATTACGCCTTTTTTTAGTACAGAAATCCACATCTTTAGAAGAAATTACAATATTAGACATTAATAAGTCGGAGGGAGGTGTCCGGACAAGGAAGAATTGAAGGAGTCTTCTGATGTGGAATTAGGGGCAAAGGTATGAGTATAGATTTGATTTTAGTAAAAAGGTTGAAAAACAGTGAACAATAAGTTGAAGAAAATGAAGAAGAAGAAGAAAAAGAAGAAGAAGAAGAAGAAGAAGAAGAAGAAGAAGAAGAAGAAGAAGAAGAAGAAGAAGAAGAAGAAGAAGAAGAAGAAGAAGAAAGAAGAAGAAGAAGAAGAAGAAGAAGAAGAAGAATAAAGAAGAGAAGAAGAAGAAGAAGAAGAAGAAGAAAGAAGTAAGAAGAAGAAGAAGAAGAAGAAGAAGAAGAAGAAGAAGAAGAAGAAGAAGAAGAAGAACTACAGAACACCGACTAGCAAAGACTTTACAGTCCACTCAAGGCTAGTCTGTTTAGTATTTTTGTTTATTTATTGTGTTGTATGTGTCGATTGGTTTTAAGGTGAAATCCCGTACGTATTTTTGAAATAAGTATATTATTTTACCTATTTCTATGTACCATATATCTGGTCACTTAGAGCAGATCTGCTTATACTAAGCAACAAACATCATAGTGTGTTAAAGTATTTTTGTTTATATATTGCGTTGGATGTGTCCACTGTTCAATTGTTGACATATGAGTTGCTAACTCAGAACAATTTCTGTTTCTAAGCATCAAAACTTAATAGTGTGTTGGATGTGTCCAATGTCAATGTGACATATGAGTTTGCTCACTCAGAATACTTTCTGTTTCTAAGCATCAACATCATAGTGCTTACAAATGGGTGAAATTTATTATTTTCTACTGGTTGTAATCGATTAAGATCACCCGTCATAGAACAGATATTGTTCTATGCGGAGAAAAAACATCAAAGCCATCAACTAAAACAGTTATTCAGCGCGAGCGATTAGATTTCACAGTCTTAGAACAGATATGTCTCTATAGTACAGTTATTGCATTGACAGTTATTTGTAACAGATATGTTTTCTATGCGGTGAACATCAAAGCTTTTTATTACGGGTTAAGGTAGACTTCCGAATAGAATAAATACAAACATTATCAATTGAATAGCAAGCCATGAACTTCAAAGCTACTACAAGCCGTAATTCTTTTACGATCTGTACTTATAACATTTTAAATGATTCAATTTTTTCTTAGTTTGATTTTACCATAATTCAGGATACTACTAATTCTCGTATTTGAATAAAAATCGAGTTGAATTGACATTCACAGACCAATATCCTTAAAATGTTTATCTATTTTTTCTTGAATGAATCGATGTTAGTGCTGTTCACTATTTCAGCTCTAGGACAGGGCGACCTGGGCAATCGCTCTGGCCCCGCGCCTTATTAAGGGCTCGCGCGCATGCCAGAGGCTAAAAGATTTTATTAACGCCCCATATTCGATGAGCTGCGCATAAGATATATATATATATATATATATATAATAAATATTATATATATTATAATTAAAATTTATAATATAATTTTAATATATATATATATATATATATATATATATATATATATATATATATATATATATAAATATATATATAATTATATATATATATAATATAATATATATTATATATATATATATATTATATATATATAATATATATATATTAATATATATATATATATATATATATATATATATTATATATATAATATATATATATATGTTATAATATATATATATATAGTAATATATATATATATTAATATATATATATATATATATATATATATATATATATATATATATGTATATATATTATATATATATATATATTAATAATATATTATTCCCATTACCATGTCCAGGGTTTTAAACCAAGTTTGGTTGCTGTGCAGATTTTTAATTACTTTATATACTTGTCGTATGTTTTCTACGAAAAACATCGTCTAGGGCCCCATTGCGGCCCAGGGGCCAAGCAAGTCTAGAGCCGCCACTGCTGTTTACAGTATATGTGTCAAAAGAAAGACTATTCCATTTCTCGATTACATTGTAAGTGAAAGAAATTTCTTTTGCTATAATTTGTTATGAAAATCTCGTTTATTGACAAAGTTTATGCCCATACTTCGTGTTACATCATTAAAATTAAATCTGAAGAATTTCCTGTAATCGATATTGTCAAATTATTAATATTTAAAAACTTTTCTTATTAATTTTCCTCTCAATCTTCTTGTCTCTAAAGAATGGATATCTTAATTTCACTTTAGTCGTTTGCTCGTACTGATGTACCTCCCAATTTCAGGGATTAATTAGTTGCCTGTCTTGAATTCTGTCAATTTTTTCTAGTCTCTTTTGAGGTATGGACTCCAAACTGCACTGCGTATCTAGATGAAGGTATAACCAATATTTTATAGAGAGGAAGTATTATATTTTTAGGATTTATATTCGAAGTTCATTTCTGGCAATAAATCCTGGAGCTTTATTTGCTTTTTAACAGCTTCACACATTGTTTCGCCAAACTTAAATCCTTATTAATTAAACTCCTAAATCAATTTACTCACGACAACTTTGATAAATGTATTCATCTATTATAATCATTATTCATTGTTCCTACTCCAAAATGTATAACTTTACATTATCGGTATAAATTTCATTTGCCACGTTTTTGACCAATTTACAATCTTGTTTAAGTCGCTTGGAGTGATGATAATCTTTGAATCGGCATTCAAGTTTCGTATCATCCGCAAATTCGAAATATTGCCTAAAAATATTATTCATTCTATTGTCATTTACATATATATAACTAACCACAGATTGGGACCTAGACAGGATTCCTTGGGGTGCACCACTAGTAACATCGTCCAATCTGAGCATTCACCACTGATAACGACTCGTTGTTGTTGTCGATCCAAAACCCATTTTTAATCCAATACAAAAGTCTTCCTCGAATACCATGAGCTCTAAACTTTTCCATCTTTGATGAGGGACAGTATCAAACGCCTCTTGAAAGTCTAAGCAAATGATATCGATATCTACATCGTTAATAAACCACATTAAAAAAATTCTAGCAATTCTAAAGAATGATCTATTTCTTCTAAAACAGTGTTGGGTATTGATCTTTAAGATGTGCAACTAACCTATTAGTTTGTATTGCACAAATTTTACCCACTATAGAAGTCAAGCTAATTGGTTTGTAGTTACTTGGTAACTTACGAATTCCTTTTTTTGAAAATGGGAGCTATTTTAGCAATTTTGAAATTATGCGGTACTATTACTTCCTTTAAAGATTTATTGAAAAGAATTGTCAAAGGTTTCACTAATATGTCTTTCAAATTTTGAGATGCCATGGATAGTATCCATCTGGTCCAGCTGATTTATTTATTGATAGTTTATCAATCTGGAAAAGCAACTTTCCTCTTCTAGAATTTCCAAATTTATCTAAATGGTTGTCTGCATGAAATTCCTTATGTCCCATGCTAAGAGAAATCTAAAGATTCTTCTCATCAACGCCTAAAAATTTAGTATAAAATATTATTTAAAAATGTTTGTCTTTAAAATTTTGGAGTTTCTGTTTTCTATTTAATTTTCTTTCAAGTTTAAATTTACTCCAGAATGGAATTTTTGTTATATTAACATATTTGTAAAACTTTTTTAGGATTAATTTTACATTCACGAGCAATATTATCATAGTTTCGTTTATAATATCTAAATAATCGTTTGCCGCCGACCAGCTATGTAACTATTATTATTTTCACTAAAGGAGAAGACGACTTCCATAGTTTATATGCTCTATTTCTCTTACTTAAAGAATCTCTAATTTCATTATTTGGCTTCGAATTTGGTAAAGTTAGCTTCATTTATATGGAAACAAAAATACTTTGTCTTTGCTCTTTAATATTTGTAGAACATACCAACATACATTTGCATTCCTGTAATATCTCATCCCCAGTCATGACAGATAAACTGTCTTTTAAGCCATTAAAATTGGCAACGTTCTTAAAATCTGGAAATTCAAGTAATTTGTGTTATTTGTTTTCAATATTAAATTGGTAAATCTTAACATGTCATGATAATACTTTTACCAGTGGGTTCGAAAGCGCGTTCAAAACTTCTTACCAAGTTCAATGACTCACTATTTGTACACTAAAAATATTTTCCCCTCGTTAGGCAAATCAATTATTCGAAAAAGGAAATTATCTCATAAGAATTTTAGTAATCGCTTTCCTTCTGGATCTGCATCAAGTAAATTAAGTCGATATTTTGGCCCAGTTTAAAGCTCCTACAATTATTGTAAGATCCCTTCTGGACTTTTGCTCAATTTCTTTATACAAAGCTTTCTATTACTGATTTGTGAGGACGGTGGACGATAAACATTTATTAACTCAAATATTCGATTTTTCTATTTTAACACGAAGTATACCAATTTCATTAACATCAGCTGAGTAGTTAGATATATATTTTTAATGTAAATCTTAACGCCACCTCATTCCTTATTGTTTCTATCCTTGAAGTATAATTTATAGCCATAAATTTGAAATTCCGAAACAAAATCACGATCTTTAAAGCCCGTGAAATAACTAAACTGTTCATATAAATTGTTAATTATATCGTAATATTCTATGTAAACAATAGCTTTAAATTCATTTATTTTGTCCTGATACTTCTTGCGTTAAAAGAAGAAGAAGAAGAAGAAAGAAGAAGAAGAAGAAGAAGAAGAAGAAGAAGAAGAAGAGAGAAGAAGAAGAAGAAGAAGAAGAAGAAGAAGCATGGTTGCAGTTGATCTTTTTTGAAAAATGTCAGGAAAAGATTGAGGAAGAAGAACCCGAATTATTATTGCATTTTATACACACACACTACACACAAACCACACACACACACACACACACACACACATATATATATATATTATATACTATATATAATAATTATATATATATATTAATATATATATATAATATATATATATTATATATATTATAGTATTATAATATATATAATATATATATATTATATAAATATATATATATAATATATATATATATATATATATATATATATAATATATATATATATATATATATATATATCTACACATACACATACACACATATATATATATATATATATATATATATATATATATATTCAAAAAATTCAAAAAACACCTAACGATAACATGGGAAAGCTTGAAGAAAAAAGACCATGGCAGATAATAAAACGTTTTCACAACTCTCAAAACAACCCATCATCCATAAACGAAGCATTAAGAGGACAAATTAACTCTCTCTCTTCCCCCAAACAGCACTGCAATATTTTAGCACAACACTACTCAAAAATCTCCAACAAACCTAATCATAAAAATAACAAAAAGACAATACGCAAACTTAAAAAAACACAATTAGATATCAATCCCAACCCCCCCCCCCCAACCCCCCAACCTCCCAACCCCCCAACCCCCATTCACTACACAAGGAATAACTTTACTAAACAAAACCTTATAAAACTCCCTAGTTTCTGGCCTAGCCAGCATTTCTAATCATCAGTTTAAACACTTTGGACCAACCGCTATTTCGTTCGGTACAAATATTTTCAACAAATCTTGGTTACTCAACTATATTCCCTCATACTTGAAAAAGCAATAATCATACCCAAATTAAAACCCCCAACCTTTCTTCCTCATACCGACCCATATCCATCCTTTCCTCATTGTGCAAACTATTGGAGAAAATCATACTCACCAAAATCCAACCAACACTTTCACTCCCCCAAGTCACCAACATGGCATGGCTTCAAAAAATCCTGCTCTACCTCAACAG
>JABUQX010110786.1:15000-32500 GCA_015478945.1 Trachelipus rathkii | reverse complement strand
GAGTAGGGTTTGTATTTCCACGTTAAAATAATTTATTAAAAAAAACTGTGAATTGGAGTTTGTATTGTCAGGTTCCGATAATTTTTAAAAATTAAAACTGTGAATTTGCGTTTGAATTTTCACGTTCCAATAATTTATAGGAAAAAAACTGTGAACTTTGAATTGACTTTGTATTTTCGCTCTCCAATAATTTATTAAAATAAAAACTGAATTAGAATTTGGATTTCTACTTTACAATAATATTTTAAAGTATAAGTTAACCATTCACCGTTGCTTTACAATTTTCTGCTACAATCCAGATTTCATTCTGTCTCCCATGGTACCTAAAGAAAATGAAAAAAATATTAAAAATTGTCTATATATATCTAGAAAAATTTCAAGGCACGGCTACAAAACCGGAGCCGGAGCAGGGTAAGGAACATGGAGCCGTTGAGTTACAACGATTTGGGTGGAGCCAGAGTGGAGCAGCTAAAAATTTATGGTGGAGTTGGAGCTGGAGAGTTTTTTTTTCATAATAAATCTTTTTTCAGATTTGTGCTTATAAGTGATAAAGGATCCCGGAGCCGGAGCCGGAGCCGAAATCAGAGCTAGGAGTTGTGGAGACACAAGATTAAAGAAAATTAAAGTAAGTAAACTCTGCAACCCCGTTGGAGACTATAAAAAATAGTTTTCATTCCTAAAAAATTCATACAAGAACACTTCTGATAACAACTAATAACTAACATTATATTAAATAAAAATTGTGAACTGAAGATGCTAGAACGGTAGTATTCATTAATGAAAATTGTAGTACTAAAACTACTGACTGTAGTACTAAAACTTAATAGTTCCATTAATAGTTCTATTATATTAAATTCTATTATGTTATATTATATTAAATTCATCTTTATCCATTTAAATTAACTGAAAATAATTCAAACCCTCAGTAAATAACGAAGCATAAAACTTAATTTGTGAAATCATTTACAGATGTTTCACACCTTTGCTTCAAATAAATGACCCATCTCAAAAACTTGACTTTATATTAAAAGAAAATAACAATACCAATAATATAAAAAAACAATAAAATTTGCATTTTTCATGTTGACTAAGCGAAAAATTATTGGCCGAACAATTATTTTCGATTTAAATATGATTAATAGGGTTAATTTTACTGAATTCATTTCCTATTAATCCTATTAATTTCCATTAATTTCGTCTTATTTTGAGTTTAATCCCTATTCAAGTAGGGGGTGAAAATTGTAATAAAAATAATACTTGTGAATTTTATTTATTCAGTCATTTAACATCTAACTTTATAATAGCAACTCTAGTATTTATTAAGTACTTTTATTAATATTAGTAGTCAATATTTAATTAAGGGCTAGCTTCGATATTTTCTATGGGGCAAATCTATTTTAGCCCCAAACCGGAAATGGATATAACTTTCTTCATTTTCAGTTAATTTTGACCAAATAATAAGCAAGCTACAGCTTTTTCTGAGCTCTAAAACGTCGATTTCAAGTTTTTTTTCTGTCTCTATTGATTTACAATGTATTTTTTTTTTTAAACTATTTTTTTCCTAGAACAGTTTGTCAAAATGACTTGAAACTTAAACTATACAAAGGGGTCTATTACATAAAACTTCATTTATTTATTTATTTATTTTTTATTCGTTTGTTTTTTTAAACCAGTTCCCAGCAGCAATGGTCGATCTTCGAAATGGTTATGAAAAATGAAAAATTGCCATAATTTTTTTTTTGCTCATCCGATCAACATGAAATTTTCCGGACGTATGTAGTTGGGGGAGATACACTCTTTATTTACATCATTTTCTTGTACATGCAACAGTTTTGTCTTTGTTCATGGAATAAAATTATAGATTTTTTTTTCTTCAAAAAACAGTGTTTTTGAAAAAACTGAAAAAGTGGGATAAAATTTTTTCCACTCATCCAATCAATATCACATTTACAGGGCGAAAATAGTCGGGAAAGATACATCTCTTTTATTTTGCTCAGAAGAATCTAACCATTGAGTGATTAGGATAAAGATATTATTATATTGGCCTAGAATAAGATTAATGTTGATAATAGTGATAACGATGATGATGATGATAATAATAATAATAACACCCCTCCTTGATTAGGGCTCTGCCCATCGCTTAGTAATAGACATGGCAAGTGGGTCATTTTTCTTTTTAGCTGAAGTTGAGCATAATTTATGCGAAGATTTAGCAACCTTTGTCCCGATTACTACTCCGTTAAGTCCTTTAGAAGAAAGAAACTATTGCCTCCAAGTGCCCCGATGTCCTGCATTTTCCGTAGCGAAAATTGATTTATGATTTCTGTGTAGTATCATTTATAATTGGAAATTGTTAACAATTTTAATTTAAGGTCACAGATTTAATTGAGTATATATTTAATTTAATGTTGAACTAAGAAATAGGGTAATATGTATATCGTGTTCTAGAAGAGTTAATTTTCCGATATTCCAGGATGAAATTTAAGATAGTTTTAAATATTTATTTTCCTCCTTCTTCATTTGAAAATTGCTAAGTTTTTAACGACAATGAAAAGGTTATTACTTAATATAAGATTTCAAAGAATTACAAGCACTTAAAATTAAGACTATATCGAAAAATAATACTAAGTAAATTATTTCAAAAGATATAGACTACTCGTCCTCCTACGTCATATCTCTCTACTTGTCTCAATTACTCATCATTCATGATTTCACAACTAAAGGTATGGCAGACATAATATATATATCTAGTTTATATTAATTATTACTATTTTACTTAACCCTATCTTTTTCCCTTATATTAGGAGTATAATAATCTATAATTATATAAATATATACTCTTAACCGGGTAATTATTTTTTTATATAATTATGTATAAAGTCGATATATACTCATGAATAATAGTATTGAGGTATAGTCTATATATACTATCTACTATATTAATTATATAGCATATATATACATTTTATTTATGAATACTTATTATCTGTGAAATGTTATATTTTCGAAAGTTAATTTATTTTTATTATTAGAATTTCTTTATAAAACATGTCGGATTCTCTGGTGCCAGAGGATTTTCGAGAAGGAGGCTTTGGCTGGGAGCAAAATCCTCAAATAGATCAAAAATAAGAATAGACTCAAATCATTCATCACGTGCATAGACTAACCCAGTGTTCTATGAAAGTCATTAATAATTATGCTTTCTTTGAGGCGAACAAATCAAAATTCCTCCAGTCAATGATACTTCTTGATGATAAGGAATAATGTTTATGAGCTCGCCATTAAGAGAATAGAGATTGATTTTTATTGTTAAAATGAGTTAGAACTATTTGGAATTTTGAGATAAACTGAGATCTCATTTAAATAATGAAACAAGAAGCAAAAATTGAAAGGCTGAGAACGAGGAGAAACTGCTAGATTAAAATACCATTTAGAGATAAGAAAATTGGATTAGTAATTTTAAACACTGATAATGTTTATAGCCGCGCCTCGAATATATTACCTAAGGATATCTTTGTGTTGCTTGATAAATATAGAGTATATCGGTATACCTTTTCATTATATTAACAATATGAGTATATATATTTATATTTATATATGGAAATTATAACTATAATATGATAAATATATATATTATAATATATATATTAACTATATTATATTATAGACAATATTATTAGTATATATAATATAATTATATATAATATACTATAGTATTTTATAATTATTATATTATAGTATATTATATATATATGATTATATATATATATAATATAATATTAAATAGTATTATATATTATATTATATAAAATTCCCTTAAAATAGTCCACGTTTCAAAACTAACTAAGTATTAATATAAATATTAATATAAATAAAATATAAATAGAAATATAAATAGAACCATTAGATATATATAATTATTAATATATACTAATAAATGTAAGAATATATAATATATTATATATATTATATAGTAATAAATATATATATATATATATATATATAATATATATAATATATATCTATTATAGTATATATATACATATATAATTAATATATAGTATATATAATATCTATTTACGTATATATATATATGTAAAGATATATATATATTTTATACTATATTATATATTTAATATATATATATATATATAAGATATATATATAATATATACTTCATGATATATATATATGTATAGGTTCTTTGTGATAACTTTTAATAGAATATAAGTTTTTATTTTATGTTTTTTTCATGTTTTTTTTTTTGAAGTTAATTGTCCGATTTTTGGTATTATTAAAAAGATCATTCTTCAATGCAGTTTTAGCTCAATATTATTAGTTACATATAGAATTTTTTATTCGTCTGGATAATAGTTTTAAGATTCAAAAGTCTTTATTAAAGTGTTTAAATATTTCAAAATCTCTATCGCGAGGAGGACATCTAAAATAAATGACCATTTTGTTATTTCAGAAAGTTGAACTAATTAAAAATTGAAATCAATATATATATATAGTATATTATAATATATGATAGTAAAATAATATATATATATATATTAATACTGATTATATATATATAAATATATATATATATATATCATATATTAATATATATAATATATAATATAGTAGTAGCGTACCTCCTTTCTCATTTCAGGTTTTTAGCTCTATACTTAACAGCTATGCCACGTTCTTCCATGTACTTGTTGGTAAAGGTACTACTGCTTATCTTTCTTTCCCACTACAATTCGTACACTTCTTACAAGTTACGAAGATTTTAATCGTCTGTTTGAGTAATGTCCTTACATTATTAGAGTCTGAACACGAATTAGTCTTCCTCCTTTGCTGGTGGCGATTCATGCCGCTATAGCCATCATAGAACTTACTTTAATATAGATTTTGTATAACAAATAATCTGTGTTTTTAGTTTTAGTTTATGATAATCATTAACAAGATGTTTAGGTTATGTTATGTTAACGTAAGTTAACGATGAGTCTTTCGAAAAAATTCTACATATATAAACATTATATTTATATTATCTAATCAAGAAAGTCTGGCTATATACAACTTATAAAATTTTATTATGTATATATATATTAATTATATCAATATATATAGATAATATAGACTATATATATATAGTATATACTATATAAAATGGCGGATGGGGGAGAGGGAGGAGAAGAGACCAACTGTCATAAAAACATGGTTTATTGAAAAGTACTGATCTACTTCATCACATTCGTAAAAAAAATATAGAATGACTAGATTCTATAAATTAAATATAATCACCTTCTTCAAATATTATAATAACTTAAATAATTTATAAAACGCACTGTAAAAACTCTTGTATTCAGTACTGATAAAACAATGCAACAAAATGGTAACTAATTTGTATATACAAATATCCCAGCACATGTTTGTAAGGCTCTGCTGGTTCCTACTATTCATGGGATAAAAATACGCTTCGACCAACAAATAGAAGTCGCCAATGAAATAGTTACTTATATTAATTATATATATATTATTATAATCATAAATAAAATAATATATATATATTATATATATTTATATATATATAACTAATATCTATTAAATACTATATATTATAAATCAATATACATATAAGCATATATAAGTTATATTGATTATAATATAAAGTATATTATTATCTGCTATATATATATATATATGTTATCACTTAAAGTTCATCTTCAGTCTTTAGGTATATATTTTCATCAATTATTTTATATATCTACTTATATTTATATCAGAATCTATCACCCAGTTTTGTTAAAGTATTATAATTATGGATGAAAATATATAATAACTATATATATATATATGTATATAATTATATATAATATATACTACTATATATATATATCTTATAGTAGTACATACTCATGATATATATATATTATATTATATATACTATTCTTCTTCTTCTTCTCTTACTTCCTTATATTTTTCCCCAAGAATTGGGAAGTTGGAAGGTGCGGGTAAGGATGAGCATCGGCAAGAATTTAATTGCGTGTAGATGAGAACAGCTGACACTAAGTCGAAAAGAAAAGCACAGCCTTCATTCCGCCCCCTCATGGTACCATTAATTAATGTGGAAATCTCCTCCACAGTCAGGAATGAACAATCTCACGCCTTATAAGCTTCATGGGACAACGTTGATGACCCTCAAACTATGGTCGTAGTCGTCAAGTGGTAAGGGTATCATGCTGTCGCGTTGCCCATTGGCCCAGGTGAGAGATCCAGACAAACATACCCCCTCACAATCCCCCGCCATTCACTTCCTGTTATAACCACCTTTCTTCTCGGCCTTTACCAACTCAACATTTTTTCTCCTTTCAAACATTACGTTTACTGACTCAATGCCAACTTTTATTCGGTCTCCCAGCCGTTAGGTTCCACACACTCGCCACTATACATCCGCGTTAACCAAACCGTCGCTATCATTCATCCTTCTCCACTATGACCCAAACCATTACTCAACATACTGTCTTTCATTTATTCTACGTCATTTACCCCTTTCTTCACACCACAACCACTCTCTAATAAAGTTTCATTCTCCTTTTCATTTAATTTCAACTTCCTGTTCTTAAAACACCTACACACCCCTAAAGATTTGTCCATCTGAACACTTGGAACTTTAGATCTATACTTCTTAATTCCAGACCATAGTCTCATACAATACAATAACACAGGTAACAACATACCCTCCATGTAAAACCCTAGCAACATTCAATGACTTAAGGAGCCGTCATTTATATATCCGGCCTTTTCTCCTTCCATTCGTCGAAGTGTTCTTCAGAATCCTCCTTAACGTAAATAAATTTAATGAACCGATCCTTGAGAAATTTTTCCGTAAGGAACCCTTAACGTCGCAAAATACTTGGCGAAATCTCTTCCTTAGTCAAGGTAGCTCTGAACCAACCTTGAACTCTCCTTAAGATTTTGTTTTCCGAGCGGCAGCCATCTTGTTTTTTTTATTGTACAATTGGTCGCTATTATTATTCTCATTTAAAAATTAATTTCCATTTGTTCTAATTTTCTGAAACTTCAAATATATGCTAGCAAAAATGGCAGAGATCTTCAAACATCTGTAGATCCTATATGATATAGGCCTTAAGGCAGCAGTGCAAACTTTTCGACCTTGGGATCCTAACTTTAGTGTAAGGAGCGCAGATGATATTTTTTAAAATTTATCATTAAATTCAATCGTAGCTGAGTGCTACGTTCCGGCGCTATGGAGTGAGGCCAAATCCAGCTAAAGTAAAGGACATAATAAATTGTGAAGCCAAAAACGATCAGAGAATTGCAAGAATTAAACGTTATTAGACGCGTTTAGATTAATTTCATCTAATTTTTTTTTTCTTAATATCTACTACTTTTCAGAAAGCCATACTAAAATTTAATATATAATTGATAGCTTTTAATGTTTGTTTTCTAGTTTCATGTATCACTTTTGTTCGACTCTCACTCAGCGTAACTACACAGGGGGGGGTTTGACGTCATGTAAATATGATCGACGTGTTTAATCCATTGAAACAAACTGTCTTCGATAATGTAGCTTTTCACCCGATTAAATGGAAAGGGTGGTTTATAAATAGGCAAATTTTTTTTAAAGATTTCTTATGCAGTGGAGGAATGCTGTATCAATAGAGGCTTACCTTTACGGAATAGTTCAAGACTCTTCAAATTAGTTGGATTTCATAAATACGGGCCTTAGTCCCCTTTTACATTCACCAACGATTTATATTGACCAGCCCACCTTCCTTGCGCATTTCACCAACTACCTACCTACACTCTGGTCATCGTCCGTTCCCTTCTCATCCAACATATCCTAAATATTTAAACCTCAGACACTTGTCCAAGCGCTCACCATCTACATCAACTTACACTGAGAGAGGACTGTCCTCACTTCAACACCACTACCTACTTCTTAATCCAGTTTACTTTTCATAGCCCCTACTTTACCACACCCCCCCTCAGCGAAATCTCTTCTAACCAATCCTCTCAAACTCTCTTCAATTCACCACAGCAGTAGACACAAATCATCCCGCATATAACGGTAGGGTCGCACCCACACCCCATCTCCATCTCCACCATTCCTAACATTACCATTTCCCTGCCAACACACATCTGAATTCTGTTCATAACCCCATCCATATACAATTGAATAACCACAACGGATTTACATAGACACAAACCTGGTCTTACTCCGCTATTCAATCCTAAACCAATCACCATTGACACCAAATTTGATACTTACACACGCTAAACCTTCGTCAGTAACACCATTCCATCTTCTCGATCATCCAATCTCCCAGAAGCTACACCCCAACACCACTAATCACTAACACCACATGCCAAAACCTTTCCCTATAACTCTATTCCTTTAACTTCTCTCTAATTCCTATAAAACTTGCTAAATACAATCTATTCTTCTCCTCCTCAGTTTCTTCAATCATTATTTATTTCAATGTAAAAGGAGATTGTTTTCACCTCCTCCTACCTTTAACGCATCCTTGTCCTCTATCACCCCACCAAATCATTTCCTTCAAGTCACTCGACGGCCACTCTTTCGACCAAAAATAACCAACAATAATTTTTCTTCCAGATACTACTCAATAAACTTATTCCCCATAATTTCTACAGTTCCCCAAATCTATCTCATCAGCCCAGATGCCTGAGGCGGATAAAATCCCGATTCAGCGAGAGAGAGCACAACTTCCATTATTCTCCTTGGAACTAATACCCTCTATATATCGCTTTATTACACAACTTCCAAATCAATTAATCAACTCAAAACCTCGCGCTCTCCGTTCCTTGATCAATAAGTTTCAACCAGTAATTGTCATCTATTACCTGCAGAAATTTACCATTCATTAAACAACTTTACATTCACCCTACCCATTACCTCCTCCTACTAATAACCTCATGCCCCAAGCTCCCATTCCGGCTGCACAGCAGCATCAACAACCGGCCCCCATCCACGTATCACCTTTTCTTCAATCACTGTTAAATATGTGCGTAATTTTTCTAAGAATGTCTTTTTCCACTATTCTCCTCCTTCACACCCATGTTCATCAGTTGACAGCACCATGTGCTGGGTCGCGTTCTTTGCGTTATCATGAACGATGAGCTCCATGGTTCTAAACCTTTCTGGCGCTTTCACCCTTCTCAAGAAGAGCGGTCCCATTTGCCCTTCGTCAAGTCCTACATTCATCCTCCTTTCCAAACTTTCATTTATTCTTTGTTTTCTCCTACTATACACCTTTTATAATATTTCTTTTTCCTCTATATATATTTCCAAGCATCTTTTCTTTGAGTCTTCATCATTTGCTTTTTGAATACAGTTCCATACCACCACTCCCTTTTAAAACCTTTTTAAACGTTTTCATCACGTCTTCATTCCACCATTCACTTGTTAAAACATCTTACTTCCTCAACAACTAGGCACAATCCACTATACTTCCTTGCACTAACTAAACAATTTGCTTCCTTCATTGCCAGCGTCCGCCAGAAAGTAAGTATAGTATCAACTTTGTTCAACATTTCTTCAAGCCGATTTTTACACACTACCATAGCGTAGCGCTCTTAACAACTTTCCTTATTGTCTTGCTACTACTTACTGTCTCCACTCTTAATTTACCTACTCACTCCTTGTACATCACCTTCTCTCCATCGCAAGCCCCCACTAACCCCTTAAATTTTACATAAACAGACATAATGTGCCGATAATCCCTATTGCTAAACCCTTACTCGATTTTAAACATCCAACACATAACTTTCAAATCATCTCGCTTCTTCCACCAAATAAATCAAAGTCATCCTTTTCACTTCGATACGATCTCTACCTACACCAACTCTAGTATAGCTATGATACTCTTGTGTTTAAAGAAAGTAATTACTGTACAGCACATACCTCTCTCTAAACGAGATATCGTAATTCATCCTTCCTACCATATTCATACACAAATTCTCAAACTCCGCCACCCCCAAATACCACACTGTTATATCCATCCCTTTTTTACCCACCTACCAACCATTCAGTGTCCCCAACAATAGACATCAAGATATCTCGTAAGCTCCACTCACCCCATCCCCAGAACACCGTTCAGCATTATCGACCAAAAAAATCGTACTCTCCTGCGAGAGCACTTTCCTTCTCAGATGGACCAGTACGTCACAACACCACACTACCTTGACCTTTTTCAAACTTAAATGTTTACACAATTAGAATTCTAGGACCATCACTAACAATCAAAGTCTTACTCAATAGCTTTGTCCCAAGGTCCACTCGATCGCAAAATTGCACTCCTTTCTCGTTCTCTGCCTCATTCATCTATCCATTACCAGCACGCCACACGAATTTTCACACCAACATTACCTACCTCCACCTACAATTTCAACTTTTCTTTCATCTTTGTTCATTCATACAGCGGCAAATCAAGATTTGCCCTTTCTAAATACATCCATCACCTGTCTCTCCTCTCCTCCACTACGTTTATTCCTCTATTCCATGTACCCATACGATTCTCATACAATTTTCGCCGAAAGATAGAAGAGCGTTAGCGGCGATCAACGTAACCTCTCCAAGTGCCCGCATTAAATCCTGGCTAAGAAAATAGAATGGTAGTAGGCAACCAGCTCAAAATCCCCACATATTCCCTGTCCCTTAGTGCGGCTTCCTACCACATCGCAGGACCATGAACGATTGTGTGCCAATTTCGTTTCTCACCACACCCAGATGGGATATAGTACGAAGGGATGCTGTAAACCGTGTTATTCTAGAAAGAGGGGTGGTGTTATCTTTAAGTATGTTATATGATATGATGGGATTTAAATGGTGGTTCAGTAATTAATCTGCCTGGAGGAAATGGCGTGAAGAATATGAACGCAAAAGAGAAGAGGGAACCATTTAGCATTGGAATGTCTTCATCGCTTGAGTATAGTCGTGTACTCTCCCTCTTATACTTATATATATATTATATATTATATATATTATAATATATAGTATATAATTGTTATATAATATTATATTATATATATTTATCTAAACTATATAATATATGACATATAAATATATATATATAAGTATATAATCATATGATATATAACTAAATAAATATATTTTAAATTATACTATAAAAAATATATATAGTTATATAGTAATATATATATTATATATATATCATAGTATTATATAGTATCTATATATATATTATATATTGATGAATAGATATAATATGAGATATATCATATACCTATTATAGGGAATAAGTTTTGAGGGGAGGAGAGTTTGTCTAATTAGCGGAAGATGCTCAATGGAATTAGTGGAGATAAACAAAAGTTATGGAGGAGAGTGTCAGGGAGTTTATAAAGGGAAATGGGAACTTCCTTAAGAGATAATTGTCTTCCCAAGAGCAAGGCAAATAAAAAGATGATGTTTTCTCTCTTAGGAGAACTTTCGCGTTAAGGACTATAACTTAAAAAGTTCAATATTGTTTAATTTAAAGTGAAAAAGGAATATCCTGCGGTAGATTAATGCGGTATTTGATTACATTTATCAGTTGTAATATAATTACCTTATTATTAGTTAAAATGATTTGAGTTATTAATTTATAATTATTAATTAATTATTATTATTATTATTATTATTATATTATTTTATTCTTAGTATTATTATTATTATATTATTATTAACTTAAATTTTTTAATACTGAGTGTGGTTTTATGTGACATTATTATTATTCCAACACCTGCTGGAGAGACGTGCTTAAATGAAGCTGCCGCAGGTCTATTAAGGGCTTCCTTCAGTTCTGCAACGAGCTGCCAGGCGTTTAGCGCCTCACAAAGATTAACACACCCATGGCACACACCCAGACTCCGTTTAAACACACACACACTACACACACACTATATCATATTATATTATACCTACTACCTCCCGGTATCATATACTATATTAGTATCATGATCGGTATATAAATTATATATATAATATATATATATATGTATAATATATATATATATAAATATATTAATCATTATATTATATATATATATTCAGTATAAATATACTATATATAGTATAATATTTTTTTATATTAGTATATAATACTATAGCTAATATTATATATATATATATAATATATATATATATACTAGTATATCTATGATATATATATATTTAGTATATTATATATATATATATGTGATATATAGTAAATATACTATACTATATTATATATATTATATATATATACGACTATATATATATAATAATATAATATATATATATAATAGGTACTATATAAATAATACTATTTTTTATATATAATATAATATAGTATATATAATAGTATATTATTGATATATATAATATAGTATATTATATCTAATATAATATAATATAATATTATATCATATATAATATATTATATATATAATACCTATTATATATAGTTTTACAAGGCAATGAGGTGAATAGAAGTTGGAAATCAAACTCTATGCGTGAGTCCTAACAAATCAAATTTTATTATTTTTAAAGGAAAAAAATATAAAAAAGAGAAAATGTAAAAAAAAAAAAACGTATAAAGAAAAAATAAAAGGAGTCAAAGGAGTTATAATATTAGGTATTGGAACATTCTTTGAAAACAGTTTTAAGTTAATAAGCATCAAGAAAAAACTTTCAGCACATTTATCTCTTTACAAAACACCCACACATTTTGCGTATTAATTTATAGTTATTACAGCTTATGTCTTTAATATATTTGCTCAGTAAATCAAAGAAGAATAAGAACACCATTTATAATTGTTCAGTGAACACAAAGAAGAATTAAAACATCATACATCATTGTTATAATTAAAAAAGAAGAATAATAAAAATATCCATAATAAAAATAATTATAACATAATCATCATGGTTATATAAACACAATGAATTAGAGCACCAACCATCATGTTCAGTGAGACACAAAGAAGAATTAGAAATTAAATAATATAATTATAATATAAGATTAAATTGCAAAAGTAATTTTATTTATTGTAGATTTATAATTTAATAAATTAAATAATTTCATGTTTAAATTTTAATTGTTAATTTAATTGTTTAATTGTTTTAATTTTTAAGGTTAAATACATGATAATAACATCGTTTTATAGACATTGGTTTTAATCATATATAAAATGAATATAATAATAATAATAATAATAATAATAATAATAATAAGAATAAGAATAAGAAATACAGAATAAGAAATGAAGATATAATACACCATAATAAGTAATATATAATATCAATAATAATGAACGTTAATCCAATAATAATATTATATAAATTAAGAATAGATAACGAATAAGAAATATTATAAGAATAAGAATAGAGACATGGAAAAGAATGATAACTAGTATTAGCTAATAATAATAATAGATAATAATAATATATAATAATAATAAAACTAATATAATAATAAAAATATAATCGAATAATATTTTAACGCGCAATTTACATTTTCATATATAATATTATAATATATATAGAGTATATATATATAATATATATATCATATATACTATATATATTAATATATATATAATAATATATATATATTATATAAATATATATATATATAATATAATATATATAATATATATATATAATACTACATATATAATAATAATATACTATAATATATACATATAGATATATATATAATAATACCTATATAGTATATAACTTATAGATACTAAAGTATATATAAACTTATATATATATATATAGTATTATAATATATATCACTATATATATATATATATATATATAAATATACAGCTTATATATAATAGTCAGAAGGCCGACTCCTGCAAGTCGTGCTACTCCGTGCCTCAGCACGAGTTCTGAAATTTTAGAAAACTATCTATTTTTGCACCCAATTTAACCGTAAAGTTCTCTATTTTTTTGCAGAAGTTTGGTCGAAATCAATTGAAATTATTACATGAATGAGAAATATATAAGACTTATGCAAAATTGAAAAGACAAAGAGGAAAATAACTAGCCACTATGTTAAATACACGCTTTATAACACATTAAAAAATGGACTAATCCCGTGCCCAAAGCAATATGGCGGAATATCATATCATAGTGAATTTGTAGAGTATAAAATTATTTATAAATAGGTTGTTTATAAAATAAAGAAGTTAAATATCTTAATTTTATTTATCTTTTATAGCTAAAAAAAAAATATTTGATAAAAAACTATGTGAATGACAATCTAGCTATACTAGATCAATGATCTTAGTACGTTAAAAGAAGAAAATAAAAAGCCAAAATTCTTACTACAGTCAAAGTTAAATTTAGTCATCCAATCAACCTAGATAATTTTTATATAAGTAAAAATTTAATGAATGGCACAAAGCTCTTGTATTTATATATCAAGAGTATATATATAATATTATACAGAATATAATCTATATGAGGTAGGTTTATGACTAATATGATATATATAATATATTATAGTATAATCATAATATAATATTTTATACGTAAAATAAATTACATAAAATAATATATATTAGTATATTTATTTTTATTAGTTGTTAGTAAGATAAATTACTTAACTCAAGTTGATGAGGGGCTCCTGTTTCATTCATACAAAAAAAGTAAATGTTCAACGTTTCAGAAGGATTCTTGACAATTTGATCCAATCACAAAAAGATTTATGTAGAATGCGCAAGTGCATAAAATTTCAGGAAATAATCCATATCGGAGGATACTTAATAAAAGAAGGATTAAGAATGTGACGCCACGTTCGTCTTTTTTGCTTGATTGATATGTTTTTTTTTACTTTTGTATTTTCAATATTTTTTATATTTTGTGTTTAAATAATCTGTAATTTTTTTTTTATGCTCTGATGGAGGGGACCAAGGATATAAGTCCGGAAACGTAAACTTTATCTCGGTTTTCTTACTTGTTTCGTAAGATTTTTCTTTACTTATTTTTAAAAGTGGTTTTAAAAAAATATTTATATTACAGAGCTCTATATTTATATAAAAATATATATATATATTGAAATCTATATATATATTATATAGTATTATCTATTATATAATAATAATATATACTATATATATATAATATATAAGTTTATTTACTATAGTCTATATATATATATATCTGCATATATATGAATAAGTATAATTAGAGCGTATATAATTACCGCGTAGGAGAGAGAAAGGAGGAAGAGAGACGAAGCATGGAGTACGCTTAGATATAAGTTTGTCTGGGTGCGCCACTGATATCAGTATATTTTTTATTATATATATATATTTATATTATCCATAAGGGGGTATATATATTTAAATATACCTATATATATCTATTAAATATAATGTATATATATATGATATATATACCTACCTATATATATATATTATTTGGGTAATTGGGATAACATAAACAATGGTATAGAAGTATATATATATATATATATATATTATATAATTATATTATAGAGTATCAGATATCTATTATATACTATATATATATACAGGTAATACACTATTTACGTAACAATCTATTGTATTTTGCATTTAGTTTTCGAAAATTTGCTTTCATAGTCCTTTGTTTGGGCACTAAACGCTGTAAATAAATTGTGTCTGGCGCTATTGTATAAAATGCGCCTAAGGCTGACAGTGCGAAACAAGGAAGGTGATCATTAGTTGAATAAAGAGTAAAACCGCTGTAACATTCATTCGAACGTACTTTTGTGAGTCTGTTAACTTTTTTCCTATAAGACGTCAGTCATCTTTTTTTTTTTTTTTAATGTATCATATATTATTGATTATTCATTATTATTAACATAGTAAAGTCTCCCCTTATGGGCATATAGGCCCTATCCAAAGAGGGGAACTTTTTAGGAAGATTCTTTCTAAGATCGGCATGGGAGTTCGAAACTCGTCTAAAAACAAGTGAATGACGACTTTGGGTCCGCTCTAAACCTGATTGAGCTACGCGACATCGACTGTTCGTGATGGTGTTTATGGAAATCTTGTAGTCTGGGTTCTGCCTCTTGTTGTGAGGGTTTTAAATTTTATACTACCAGTTCAAAATCAATGGAGACGCAAGCAATATTAAAATGAACTAAAACTACACTACATATAGATAATTTGATACACAACGTAGAAGACGTGAAAGGCCCCTAACCCCAGGTGAAACCACACAATCAACACAGACACCAGTATCAGTGTAACTATGTATACCACCTTCTTAACCTCCGCAGATAAGAATCGCTGCGTATTCGGATAGCCGTCCAGCGGATTTTTATTGGCGAGAATAAATTTAGGAAAACATATAATCACGTAATCTTATGAGACTTGAGAGGTTGGGGTAGGGTTAAGGCTGGGAATATATCCGATCCGAAGGGAATCATTGCCTCGTACATACAGTCGACTGCCGAGAGATAAAGAAAAAATTAGCAGAGAGATTATTAGTCCTCTTGTCGTCAACTGTCAGAGACTCAGGGTGCGTGCAGATAAGAACATCTCCACGTACCGCGAAGTACAAAGCTATTAGAATGAGGTACTTCGGCGCAACTTGGGTCGAGGCACCGAGTATCAGTATGTAAACGACACAACAGCGAGTTGCATGGGTGGTCCAAAACAGTATAGAGTCTTTCAACATCGTTGAAATCTCAAAGTTTTATGCTTTATGGACTTTCTTGTAGGCAACAACTTTGCTTAGGCGCAGTGGTAGACCGCTAGGGCCCTACGACACCAGTGGAGAGTAACCTGATATCAACCCGTCTGTGGTATTACTAGAGAAAGCCAGCACAAAACAACGAATCAGCAACGACATGCTAGAACAGTACCAGCGGGCGGAGGTACACTCGGCACCAAGGTTGATAACAATACAGTGCGGTCGAGGCCTTGCCGGAACATAATCTTACCGGCTCCCGGAGAAGCTGCTCAATAACCGCCACACCGCACACCAGTGGCCTCACTCGAAAGGGGCGACTATGATCAGTTTTGCCCGAGAACACATATTAAATATTCGAGACAAGGAGTCGACGATTTGGGTAAGAGGTGCATTACGGAGGTCATGTTAACGAGAATGCTCCTCTGTAACGCCTCGGACTTAAGGCGTGTCTAGAGCTATTCAACGTCGACCGACGGATTAGTATTCGCCTGCAAATCCAATTTTGAACTGCAGGGTGTGCCAAACCTTTTGGTAGGTGCGTCAGCGTCGGTATTGTTAAATGGAAGTGCACCATTGTGGCGCAAATGCCGATATTGAGGCGCAGTTGCCGACATTTCAGACCTGATGACACTCCTAGCAGCCGTAAGAAGCATATCAACAGCCACTTCCTCAATTATCCAATGTCGTCGCATAACGGCTCCCCATGTCATCGATTTGACTCACATTTCTATCCTCACATGCAGTAACTTTATCTAATGCAAGATCCACCAAGGCCCATTATGGTGT
>JABUQX010110786.1:0-10000 GCA_015478945.1 Trachelipus rathkii | reverse complement strand
TATTATTGATCTATATTATTATTATTATTTATTGATTTATTTATTTATTGTAATTCATTTATAATTATTATTATTTTTTATCATTATTTTTATCAATTTATTATTATTATTTTATGTCTTGTTCTTTTATATATTTTATATTATTATTATTATTATTACTATAGTCATTATATAAGTATTCAGTATAATTACTTATTATTATTATTATTATTACTATATTATTATTATTATTATTAGATTTTCTATACACCTGGTTTATACAGAATTATTTAGGCAAGCATTAAGACATGATTTAACAAGTGCCCATGCACATAGTATACCAAACAAAAACAAAATAACAAGTAGGGGGAAACTTGAATTCTACAATTTTAAATTAAAAGCTCTTCTGGGCAACCCTAATATCAATTCGTGTGCGCATACAGCTCAGTAATTTACTCGCGATGAAGAGGTGAAGGCTAGTGATACTCTCCTAAATGCACACCATATTAATCGTGTTGTAATACATGTTAATATTATTCGTGATATATATAATATATATATATATATATAATATAGTATTTTATACTATATATATATATAACTATATATATAATATGTGTGTTATGTTACATATCTTGTATCACATAATATATCATACTAAGAAATTTATTTAATTATATGTCAGTAACATCTATAGTTTTTCTATATATTATAATGACTATATTTAATCGAAAGATATGGTTGTGGGGATTGGCTATTTATCGATAAATACACGATAAACGAACTTTTAGAAAATAAGAATATTATTTTAGATATATATTAAATCTAAATTTTAAACATTATAAAAAATTTCAATAGTGGATTTTAATATGATTGTTTTATTTTTAAGCTTAATCGATATAGACTAGTATCTGAGTAAAGATATGTTTAAAGAAGTATAGGTGATACTCCAGTATATATATATCTATATATATAATATATATATCATATTATTATATAATATTTATGTCTATTAAAATATATATAAGTTATTATATAATATATATATATATATAATAAAATATTTATATATTATTATATCTATATATTAATAATTATTAATATATATATTAATATATATATAATAATATACTATAAATATATTAAATTATATAATATATTATGAGTATTAACAAAAATAATTTTAAAATTAATCTTATTATATTATTTTGAAATAAATATTATTATTATTGGTCAAAAATCTATATTAATGTAATATAATATTAATAAATATAATTATAATATCAACTATTAATATATTATTAATTATATTATTTATTATAATATATAATGTATTATATCATTTATATATTTAAATATATATATAATTTAAACTATATTTATATATATATGTATATATAATTATTATCTATATATATAGTATATATCATACATATACTATATATATATATATATATATATATAATATATATATTATATATATATTATTTAATTTATATTTAATTTTATCTATTTTTTCTATCTATAGTATATATAATAATATTAAATTAGTTATATTATATTATTATACTCTCCATCTATATTAAGTTAATAACTATATATATAGTATATTAATAATGTATAATATATATATATAATAATATTATATAATATATTATATATTACTTATTCTGTATATTTTTATATTATTATTGTTAGAAATTATTATAGGATATTATTATATTATGTATGGATTAGATATGAAATTACAACGATATTTTTTTTATATTTGCTATCTATTCTGATATGTTTGGCAGATCTTTTTTTATTATTACTAAGCTTGTTCAGATAATTCGACAAAATGGATGAGACAGTGCTGGAGATATCATAACGTATATTTCTTTGCTTCCATATATGTATATACGTATACACCGATTACATTTGCATCAACATATAAATGATGACACGAGCAACCTTCAAATCTTCTATGTTTTATCCATATGTTATATGATTTCACACGCAATGTTAAATAATATACCATATAACTAAGTCTTTCGAACGTAACGAGATATAACGCCGAAAAAGAAACTATATAGAGAATTATGATATTTTAATTTAGTTATTGGGTATACACCTAATATATATGATATATAGGTTATATTTAATACGTTCATTTCTAGCATTGCAATACTACTATATATATTCTTTGTTAATATTTATATTATGATATCTATAAAATACTAATATATAATATCCGCAGGTATCACTATAGTATTTTACCTCTAAATGAGCACTTAGTATACGATTTATGTTAATTAATTATATTATATTATAATATATAAGAGTATATCTTTTTAAAACTATTAATATTAATAGTTAATATTTTACTATTTTAAAAAATATAGGATAATTATATCTTTTTTTTATATATAATTCTATTCTATTATTCCTTATCATACTCAAATTTCTATATATAATACATTATACAGCATATGATATGATCTTATATACCCAGTATTATTAAGTAATATCTGGTCCTCTCAATCTAAAAGATCACCTCTGAAATTGCTATCAATAATTTGATCACTCCGTGGAGTCCGCACATAAATTCTAACACAAGCTATGGAATAGCTGTGAGCACCGATCTTTTATAAGTTATTATTTTACTATTATGTAAATTTTATATCATTTTTGTTAAATTTATTGAAAACAATACTTCTAACATAATGACAAATATCCAAACACATTAACGTGAGTTATATAGAGTTCAAACTTGTGAACCATGAGAGAAGACGTCTAATGTATTAACTTCATTATTATCTATTATCTAATATCCTATTATTTATCTCACTCTCTAAATTGGTCTCTAACTGTATCTAGTATAACCTCTTAACGACTATCATTTATTTTCCTCTACAAACTTCACTAGCACTGTAAATGAGTTATATTTAATATATATTATAATTATATATTATAATATATATTAGAGAGAGAGCTGAAATGTTACTGTATATAGACCGTAATCTTCCACGATACTAATATATTTCTTACTGACAATATACCCATTTGACAAAGTATTCCTAGTTCCGAGAGAGCCCCCAGAGCCACCTCGGTGACATTGATAATATAATTAAATAATATCAAAGCTTTAGTATAATTTTATATAGGCACATAAAAATTTAATTAATATTAATTCCGGTCATTCACTTACATATAGTTACATAAACATAGAGTAAAATTTAATACAAGGGTTATTTTCACTTAATACAGCTGTAGTCGTCAATAAAATCTATTGGTATCACTTTACATATATTCTACGTTTATTAAAATTTTATATCTTAATAAGTTACTTCAATAATTTATTACATTTAAAAAATGGTTATGTATACTCGGTACATAATAATATATTTAAATTATATATATATAATGATATATTAATAATTAATAGTATAAATATATATATTTATATATATATATATATAGTTATATCAATTAATATTAATATTTACTATTTATAAATTAATATTATAATCAAATTATTTATTTAATATAATATATAATATAATATTAATATTTTCATAAATTATAAATATTATGGTATAGTATATAAAATATTATATATAAATTAATATATTAAATTATTAATATTATATATTAATTAAATTAATTAATATTTAATACAGTATTAAAAATATATAATACTTAGTATATTATAAAATATAATATAATATATATTATATATAATTAATATATATATAATATAATAATAATATATATATCTATAGATATATTCTAATCCAAATTGTATCTAAAGGAAGGGTATGATAATATATATTATAATATATAAATATATATTTTATATAGGTCCCTATTGCTAATTAATAAAATTATATTACGTTATAGAAGCATTATATATCTATTATAATTATATATTAATTTATGTATATTATAATTATTAAATCATATAATATATATATACTAACCATATATATAGATATATATATTTATAATAATAATATTATAATAATAATATATATATATATTAGGTCGAGCCTACTTTTGCACATATTTTTCTTAAGTTTGTCAAAACTAATTTTAAGGAAATTACATTTTCCACAAAATCAACGATTTAGAATTCCTGAAGTCAAATGCAAATTGCAAAGCCAATATATAAATTGAAGCTAAAATTAATTTAATTCTTTCAATATTATTATTATTATTATTATTATTATTTATTAATTTAAATTTATATTATATTTTATTTATTATTAATTATTATTATTATTATTATTATTATTATTATTATTTATTAATTAAATATATATTTAATTATAATTTTAGGAAATATATTATTAATCCATTTAATTAATTAATTATATATTATTATTAATTAATAAATAGTATTTTAAATTATTTAATTATATATTTATTATTTATTATTATATTATTAATTAAAGTGTTATTGTTATTTTTAAATGATTTCTTATATTATTAATTATTTATTTATTAAATATTATTATTATTAATTATATATTAAATATAATTAATTATTATAATAATCATAATCGTTTATTTAATCTATTACCCATTTTAGGGCCCCTAATTTATTTACTTAATATATTGTATATACAAAATGAATATCTTACAAAGGATAATGTAGAATATAGATAAAATTGAAAGATCTTACTAAAAAATTTCGTGACAACTTTGTAGATTGATGAGAAAATTAGAGAATATGTTCACTAATATTCATCAAATGTGTATTTCGAATATTCACCAAATTTTAGACTAAATTGGGAGTTTCGTTTCACTCTAGGACTTATACATAATATGCAAAAGATTTATTCAAAAATTTTGTGATACTTCATTTTGGAAATAATGGACGCTGTACCACATAAGACCTAAGAATATACAGGATAGCAAGTAAAATAAATTATTAACAATTATTACGAAATTAATTAAATAATATAATAATATTATTATTTATAATAATATATATATATAATATTTAATTATTATATATATTATATAATAAACATTATATATATAATAATATATTAATATATACATAAATATATTTTATATATACATATATTAATATATATATATATATATATATAATAATATACTATATATATAATACTAATATTATAATTATATATAAATATAATAATTTATATATATATTAATTAATTATAACTTATATATAATCTTAAAATATTATATAGTATATAATATATATATATATAAATATATATATTATAATAATAAATATTAAATACTATTATAGTATATATATATATATATTAATATAATATATTTTTTTTGTTTATGTATTTTTTTTTTATTTTTATTTATAAAAAACACAGTAAACATCGACCTAGACTCACGGGCAAATGCCCTCAGTAATTTGATAGGATGGGAGTGTGCTCACTCAATGTCTATTAAAGTGTCTAGAGCATAGATATATATACGAAGCCAATGAAAGAGATAGCTCACATAACAAACTCACATATATAGTAATATATATATCATCAGATATATAATTATATACTACATAGACGTATATATATGGAGAACATACTGGCCGTCTTTTGCGTGAGCTAGTAAGTTTAGGTATATATATCATATGATATATTATCGAAAATATGTAGCTTATACTAATTATAAAGCTCGGTACTAATACGATAACTAGAGTGGTAACCGCGAAGTTTGGTCGTGTGACTTCATTGATTATATCATCCAATTATTCTTATGACACTGATATTACGAGTCGACCTTTACCCGCTGAATGTAACCGAGGAAACAATCTTTCAAAATAATGAAACAAGACGCCATTAAAAACTTCATATCACTTATGTAAGCAGTAAGAAGAAATTAATCGTAACAAGAAGTAACTTAGTGATATCGAGTATCGTTCACAACATATTATCCAATCTAATATGTACAAATTAACGAAAATCCTACCTATACTTTATATAATAGATATGCATACCCTCAATTTTCCAGGCGGTGAATTCATACTTTTCTGATAAAACAAGCAATTTTTAATTACAATTGATCACAGTTTTTTATTTAATTTCTAAATAATTTAATTGCTTAACTTAGAGTTTTTATTTCTCTTTCTCTATTGTGATAAAATGCTATCTATCTTCAAGACTTATCGCAATTTTAAATAACATGCTTTTAATATTATTAACAGAGAGCATCACCTCACGCCATTATTGGAGATTAAAATTTGGAGCTTCACATATAATATACATCTTCGATTTTATAAATTATCGATTAGTGTATTAATAGCTATATTTTAGCTTATTATATACCTCACGCCACCCCCCATACTCACCTATAAAGAGTTTAACTATATATTTTAAATTATAAATTATATTACAAAAATTACATATATAGCTACTTATAACTTTATCCGATCATAATTTTGTAACTATTCCATGTATATCATAGTAATTACTAGTTCAGTTCCTACTATTCTAGTTTACCTCCACCCCTATATATTTAGTATATCTGACAATATCTTTGAAAAACTTTATCTACGATCTATCATCTAACAAGCGAATAAATTTTCAAACCTTTAATCGAGAGCTTTAATACCTATATCCCCTCCATATTCGCCCAGACTCTTGGATCATCTCATCTAATAATATCCTAAAATTATTCATTCTTCTGAGACTCAACATAGCATCTCAAAATTCCCTACCTCCTCCACCATATGGTTTTAAGTGTAGCGTTACCATCATGATCATCGCATCGATAGTTGATCATTCACCAAGAACAGTAGAGCACGTTCAAACTCCATAGCTTAACCACAATTATAAGCGTATTATATGTTAATACCAATAAGCGCTCAACACTAATACCAATATCAACGAATCGTACCACTTCAAACAGAGACTAGGGAGAGCCTTCTTTTTGCACATTAAGAAGTACTACTACTTTACTCTATGAGTTCAACGTGGTGCGAAGTACATTGCATATCATAGTAATATAATTATACGTATTCAATTATAGTACCGCAACGCTCACACTCACACTCCTTAAGAGAGTTTTTTTAAGTATAGGATTTATATCAGTATAAATACTGGTATATAATATATTATATATTATATATATAATAATAATAATTAGTATAGTAATAATAAAGTAGTAATTATATCACGTATAGTGTATATAATTTAGTATAGTATATATGTATTATATATAAACGTCAGCGATCTTAGATAAATACGTCATTTACATCATCATAAGAGACCGATTAACTAATATAAATATCATACCACTTCAAATGTGATATTTCCATTATGCAGGATGAGCTCCACGCTCTACAAAAAGTTAAATTACTTTACTGAACTTTTCGGATAACGTAAGAATAATAACTGAACTTGATCAACTGTACACTCGTTACCTTACCTTTATAGTGTGGTATGTAAAAATATTGGAACTTTTGGATTTAGTCTAAGGTATAATAAATACAGAACAATTTTAAATTTAACTATTTTTTCTTAAAACTTATCAACTATGCTAGTTATAGCAAAAGTAAGCTAGATCGAATTTTAACTACATTCTAATTAATTACTAGTTATTAACGTAATTAAACTAATTCTTACATATTGTTCAAATATATGCTGAATTTAATTAACTACACTATCTCATTGGGAGTAGTTATTTTGACCTTAAAACTAAATGATAAATTTAAAATTTACCCTCCATATTCTAAGAATTGTTATTTACCCTAAAAATTATCTATATATATTTTAAAAAAGGTTTAAATTTATTCCATATCTTTAATCGCAGTTATTTTTACTACGTAACAGGTAATACATAAATACTATATACTGTAGTTGTTTTAAATTAATACCTATATAGTTATCTTGAAAGGTTATATTTTTAATTAAAAAACTCATATCAAATGTGAGTATTAACTGTGCATTTGAGGAACATTGTGTAAGAAAAAAGTTTTATCCTATGACTATTTTTATTGTAAATTTGTTTGTTTTTTTTAGGTAATGATTTATTATTAAGTTATTTACCCGTGTATTACATTAACACCTATCACTTAAGTTGTCAATAAAGCACATGTTAATCTTGCGATCGTTGAGTTGTTATACTACATAAATAGTCATAATTGAATTTACCCATTTTCTAAGGAGGTAAGAGCGACTGGCCAAAATACTTGTCATTTAACTACTTATAAGTTTAAGTTAAACACTTTATTGAAATGTCAATATTTTTTACCAAATCAATATATTCGATTTTAATTGTCTTATATCTTACATGACATGAAAGATTTTGGGTAGTTATGATGTATCATAAATAATATTGACTTTAAATTCTACTTTCTTCAGAATAGAAAGAGTTATTGCGAAAAAACTTTTCTTGCCAAGGACCTGAAGAAGTTTTTAAGTTTTTATAAATTAGTAAATTAAATTTATTTTCGTTGATCAAAATGTATTTTCTCTTTTCCATTTTAGTTACGTTACCTACATATATACATTGGATTTGTTATTATTATAACTAGTAATACTTGTTTAATTTATTTTATTAATATAGTCCACAAACGGTGATTAGCAGCGTCTCTTCGGGTAGAATGCTGATGAGAGCGAAGTGTATCACAACCCGCCAACCTGAGTGACCCCAAGCTACTAAACACAATCTAATTATATTTATATTACACTTCTTACCATCAGGATCTGTAGTCATTACAAAACTACACATATTGCAAATAACTCACCTCCTATGGAGGCACAAAGTGTTTAATATAACCATCAGTCTTTTAGCTATATCAACTACACCAATCCTTATTTGTACACCGATCAACACCACCTAACATTCAAAAACGCTCGACACTTCCCACACACCACCCAGACCAAAATGGGTATATTTTAACAATATAGTCATAATTACGTAAACTAATACTATGCCTGTTGGTATTCAACAACTACAGCATTTTGCAATAATTTACTTTGAAAACATTAATTTAATCCTAACAGGTCAGTTATATGAATAATACAAACAATCTGGTAGTAAGAGTAAATACGAAACTTTAAAGACAAATTACACTCAAGAAATGTTAGGTTTTCATTTATTTTAAAGATTTTATCTTTATCGTAATAAATTAAAATAATATATCACACTCATGCTTATTACAGCAAAACACCTTGAATACAGGAATACGTAAACACAAAAATATGTGTAGACAATTATTATTTTTTACTTGTAAAGTTAGAATGTACAGCAAATAAAAATACTTTCAACATTGTATAGTTGGTTAATGGAAGTGTACATTAAAAGCGTAAACATCTCATCAAACTGTACTAACACAACTTATTAAAGTAATTAAATAATTGAATTAATTTTTTCTCTGACTTTTATGAATGCATACGTGCTTAATTAATTGCATAGGAGATATTTCTCGATCTAATCCAGTTACCATTTGCTAATATTTGATTTAATTAGAGTATTATGGCTATTTTGTGGATGTTTTCTGATCTATATATTCTTGTGCTCATATAATTAATTTGTTAGTGATAACTTATTTTCTCTTCTCCTTGATATCATTGATTATTGAAGCCTAATAACAATTATCATCTATTTTAAGGTTGCATTTACATTGTTATGTACAATAAGATTGGGGGTGTACACACGAGCTCGTTGAAATTACAATGAATGACTATGCAGTATTTAGGTTATACAGAGATATTTTTAGCAAATATAGGTTGTAACTCGAAATGATTGTAATATTGAACACAGTAGATACAAATGAAATACCAAACCTAATTAGGAAATACTTTTGGTCGGGATGTCCAGGAGGCTAATTATGCAAGTATTATAGCTTTGGGAGAAAGTATTCTAATGCGTCAAGTAAATTAACTTGCCAGAGACAATTCGGATTGTCAAATCCTATTGGTTCCCGATGGCAGTGTCTTTATTCTATATATTTGTCAATTTTAGATTCTTCATTATATTTGTGGTATTGTCACTTTGGGATGTGTAGCATCAACTTTGGAATTCACACTATTTGTTGCAA
>JABUQX010110785.1:12500-25000 GCA_015478945.1 Trachelipus rathkii | reverse complement strand
ATATACAGGGTGGGCTGTACCGTTACTCCGTTACTCCGTTACTACGGAACTAGTTTTTTTCAGTAACGGAGGTAACGGACTCGTTACTTCTTCTTTCATGTAACGCACCTCTTGTTCCGTTATTTTTTTTCTCCGTTACTTTTTAGTCCGTTAAATTTTTTTGTTCGACTTTCTCTGAATGCTGATAGCAATTGACTACCCCGATCAGATAAAATCCTTTATACATATCTATATATATAATATATATATAATATATTATCTATAATATATATATATATATATATATATAGTAAATTATACTATATATATATATATATATATACTATATTTATATAATAAGGAATAAAGAGGAATTTGCGTTTGACATATGAATAGGGATGGTGCTTTTGTACACTGATGAGAATGAACTGCTGATTAGAGTGTGGTTAGGGAACACTCTCAAAAATCTGCAGTTAACATTGGCGAATGAAGAGTGATAGTAAAATGGTAGTAAGAAGGCAAGGAATATTTTATTTTGGCATGATGTCATTAGTAAAAGGAGGTAATGTGCTCAGAGCGAGAAAGGTTGGAAGAATGGTAATCTGCAGGATACCGAATGATTACCGGTGGAATGATCAAGAACGGAGGGGCGGAGACGGTGATTGATTGGATTTGGAAATTGTGGAACAAATCGTTTGGAGGTTACAGTTCCAGAGATTGGAGGAGAGCAGAATAGGTCCCTTATATAAGGGGTAAATGAGATAGGTAACCTTAAGAATTTAGGGAATAATTAATTAAGTGTAGTAGAAAATATAAATTATTTTGGTCAAAGAATGCGTCGAAGTGACTGAAGGACTAATGAAGAACAAGGTGCGTATAGAAGTGGTAGAGGATGTGTGGCAAATCTTTACATTAGAAAAAAAGATTTGAGAAAATGAGGGGAGAAGAAGATAATTGTATTTATTTTTTTTTGTATTGCAAAGACGCGTATGAAAGATTAATACGGAAGCCTTTGCAGCGCTTGTTTATGACACTCTTGCGTGTTCGGGTGTAAGCTTCTTAATCGGATATCAAAAAGAGTTATATATTGACTACGTACATAGCGTCGGTAGAATATATGGATTTGAAGTGATTGTTTTTATATAATAGCGGAGTGAGGCAGGGGGATGTGTTATGTCTGATAATAATTAGCTCAATTTGATATTATTGATCAGAATGGAAAGAATTAGAGGTGGATGGCAGGGATGGTGTTGAATTCAGGGTTGTGTTTGTCTGTCATTGATTTATTCGACTCCGACTCCGACTCCGACCCCTACTTCCAAAATTACCGACTCCAACTCCGACACTGCTTCCGACTCCGACTCCACTCCCTTTAAAATTACCGACTCCACTCTCTTCAAAATTACCGACTCCCCGACTCCGCAACTCCGACTCCGACTCCGACTCCGACTCCGACTCCACAATCTCGGTTATAATGATGGAGTATGGCAGAGAGAAGGAAGGGTTCCCTACCTATCATATGCGGATGATTTGTTTTGTGTGGCGAATCTGAGAGAGTTTGAGATTGATTGGTAGAGAGATTTTGGGGTATGTAAAAGAAGATGTTTGAAGGTAAGCGTAGATAAGAGTAAGGTTATGTTTGTAAGTGAGGACAGTCCTCGGTGTGAAGTTATGTTAGATTTTGAGCAGCTCGAAAAAGTGTCTGGGTTTAAATATTTAGTATATATGTTGGATGAAGAATGGAACGATGATGCAAAGTGTAGTAGGAAAGTTGTGGGGTAATTGGCAGGAGTTGGCTTAGTGTCAATTAAAATCGTTGGTGATGCCAAAGCGGACTAAGTCCTGAGTGCGCTAGGGTCTAACATGAGGGTATGTTTTTTAATAATATGATAGATGTTTGAAAAAATATTAATACATAATCACAGACAATAAAATTGGCTTAAGATAACCGTAATTAATGCATATTATCCAAAGCTAAAAGTAACGGAGTACAGTAAGGGCACTTCGTTACTTTTCTTTCAAGAAACGTGAATAACGAGTAACGGCAACTACTTTTCGTCAGAACGGAGTTAAACGAATAACGAACTACATATTTGCGTACACGAGCCACTCTGTATATATATATATTATATATATAATATAATATATATATATAATATATATAATAATTATACTATATATATATATATATATTATATATATATATATATACATCTATTTATATATATATATATATAATATATATATATATAATATATTATACTATATATATATATATATATTATATAGTATATATTATATATATATATATATATATTATTAGTATATATATATAGATATTAGTAGATATATAGATATATAATTTATATATTATATAATAGCTATATATATATATATATACTAATATATATTATAATATATATATATATATATATATATTATATATATTATAATCTATAATACCGTATATATATTTACTAATACGTATATATATAATATATAATAATAAAATATAGCTAATATATAGTTATATATGTAAATAATATAAATTATCATATCATATAAATATTTAATATTATAAATATATATATAGTTATAATACTATATATAATAATATATATATAATATCAAATATAATTAATAATTAACATATAATATATATATAATATATATATATATGAATTACTAAATCCCCATTTCTTAATAAATATATCTATAACAGTACATATATATATATATAATATTAGTATAATTATACTATAATATATATATATATATATCTACTAATCAGCTATAATATATTATATATAATTATATTAATTATATATATATATTTATATATATATTAAAATATATATAATATATATATAATATTATATTATATATTATTATATAATTATATATATATATTATAATATATATATATAATATAATATTATTATAAATATATCATATATATATATAAAAATACAGTATAATAAAATATTCTAATAAATAATACTAGATATTAATAGGAATTCATTCATAACTATATAATATAAAATAGTATAATAAATACAGTAGCTATATATAATTATATACTATATATATATATATATAGGTATTAATATAAATATTAATTAGTAATATATTATATACTATTTATATAATAATTATATTATTATAAATATTTATATTATAATTAAATATATATATATTATAATATATAATATTATATAATATATTAATATATATATTATATATATATAATAATAATATATATTATATATATATTATATATATATATATAATAATAAATACTATACATATATTTACTATAATATAATATAATATATACTTATAATATATATATAACCTAATACATCTATATATATATTATATATATATAATATAATAAATATATTATTATATATATATATAATATATATAATAAATCAGTGCGATCGTGCGTAGAAATGAATGAGTGCGATTTATAAATATATATATATTAAAGTAGTGGTCCAAAAATCAAAAAATTAAGAATGTATCATTACTGAAACGATCTAGATTTGCCGCTTACGTACAAAAACTCTATTTACAATTTGATTTAAAAAACATTACATTTAGATTGGACACATGCGCAAAGAAAGATTGGCGTGGCTGGTTAAACGTCGGTTGTCGTTGTGCCGAACTAATATAGTGTTCGTTGTAGTCAAATTTACTGCTTGCCGTGTCATAATAATTTAAATTTTCTATTGTAGAATGTCTTCATCAACGTCAACAACGATCGGAATACATATGATTTTGGCTTATTTTGCAAATTTTATCAGAATCATATCCTGTATATCAAAACTTTCATCAATTGGCGATGTATTACGTCGTCTGTTTTGCTGATACACATAATAAAGCAATCAGTAAAGAGGCTCAAACATATATTCTGAATATATGATGTCTAGGATAGAGCAAGAGTTACCCACGAAGCCAAACAGGATGTTTTAACCAAAATTAGAAAAGACATTTGAACAATACAGATCCCTTTAAATTGAAGCGAAGGAGAGTCAAATACAAATTGACTAAAGAAAAGCTAAATGATCTTATTAGATTCGCACATGCAAACGCATGAAAACAATATCAAAGAAGAGATAGGAGCTTTCTTAAACGCTCAGAGAGAAAAAGAGTAGGCGAAGGGTATATGATAAGTGCATAAAAATATACTGTAAAACAGAAGAAATCGTAAAAGGGAGAACAAGAAGTAAAATAGAATTAAAAGGAGTTCGTTGCAGAGACAATTACGTATCTTGCCAAGAAGACAAGTTTACTGGATTGGTGGTGTTCCTCTAGCAGTTGAAGGACCCCAACTGACTGTCCAAGAGGTCGAACACGTAAGAGTTCAAAGAAGTCATAAAATCATTAACCCTGACTAGCATTGGGCTTGATAGATCGAAAATGATGATCGTTAGTGCGATGTGTAGTAACAGCTACTGCAAATGCTCTTGAGAAAAAAAGTTGATAATATTGTATTAAGCAGAAGTGCTTTACAGCGGCGAAGGTCTGACGTTCGTAAAGCAATTGTTGAGGATATTAAACAAACATTTCCTGGTGATATACTGACATCTGTACACTGGGATAGTAAGTTATTGTTGGATGTAACCGGAGAAGACAAGGTTGAACGTCTAGCGATCGTCGTACATGGTGGAGGGAAATTAAAGTTGCCGGGTGTTCCAAAACTTTTGAGAGGAACTGGTGCAATGTTGCAGAAGTAGTACAGTGCCTAAAAGATTGGAGTTTGGAAGATAGCATGTAGGAATGTGTTTTGACACAACAGCAAGCAGTACCGGAATCAAAAGCTGAAAAGAAGTCTTCTGGCCTTTGCATGTCGATATCATATTCACGAAATAGTCATATCTGCTGCTTTCAGCAAATGTTACTGCATTTCATCAGGAACAGACATTGACCTGTTCAAACTTTAAAAAAATTTGGAAAAAATTAATAAAAAAAAGTATGAGATAGTGTGTATTAGTGATTTATGGACAGAAAATGTCTTAACTTCTTGTAGTGAGCAGTTAAAGAAAAGCCACCCACGGGATGATTATAGAGAACTATTGGAGCTGACAGTTGTTTATTTATGTGGGAACCTTGAGAACCGGTTTTCTTTTCGTAAACCTGGTGCTCTACATCGAGCACGATAGATGGCACGAGTCATTTATTCATTCAAAATAGTCTTGTTTAGGTCGCAGTTTAATATGACAGAGCAAGAAGCAGCTGCAATGACAAGATTTGCGAACTTTGTTGTAAGGTTTTATGTTCCCAATTGGTTTTCAGCCCCATCAGCAGCTTCAGCCCAAAAAAATGACTTGAAGTACCTTCAAGAGCTGGAATGCTGTGACGATTATGAATTATCAGTAGTAAGCTAGTAAAGCTCTCAAACGTCACTTGTGTTTAGGGAGAAGAGCTATACAGTCTTGCATTATGAGATTGATGAAGTACGTTGAGGAACGAAATATGGTTGAGCTCTGCATAAACAAAGAACGAGAGTGTAGAAGCCAGATAAACGTTTTGTTAGGATGAAGATCAAAAAAATAGCAAAACCATTCGCCGACTTTATACAGAATGGCAGTCATTTGTTTTCAAAAATTACGTCTTGGACTCCACGTTTCTCAAGTTTGACCTTGAATGGAACGAAAAGAACGGAAATATAAGAATGCACAGAAGTTACCAAATCACTAAATGTTATCAAGGACAATACGAAGAGCTATTGCACTAGTGCAAAACTATAATAATCACCTACCTAAAAACGAGGAAGAAATGCAATACATTCTTCAAGTTATAAAAAACAGGAAACATTTCCAGGAAATCAAAGAACAGCTGAAAAGAGTGTATTAAAAATAAGGAATAAAACATATAAAGTAATAAAAATAAATTAAATGCTTAATAAGTTGTGAGTAGCTTGGGATACGCATTAAAAACGCACCTGTCATACTACTCAGGGAGTGTTGGAAAAGTAATGTATTCCATATATTTCAACAGCATTGTGTCACTATTAAATATTGCTCAATCAGCGTAAAAATGTTAAATACAATCTTTTGATATCATACATCATAATTTGAATAAATGCAAAAAAAAGGAAAAAAAATTTCATCAAGAATTTGACCACCCTAATATACTATATATATATATATATATATATATATATCATATATATATATAATAGATATATATATAGTATATATATATATATATATAGTATTACTATTATATTTAATATATATAATATATATATATGTATATATATAAATAGTATATAATATATTATATATATTATATATATTATTATATATATATATATACTATATATATCTTATATATTATATAACTATTATTTATATATTATATATATATACTTATATATATTTAATATACTATATAAGTATATATAATATAAATATTATATAACATATACTATATATATATTTATATATTATATATTTATATATATATATTATATATATAATATATATATATATATATATATATATCTATATATTAATAAATATAATTATATATAATAATAATTAATAATAATAATAATAATAATAATAATAATAATAATAATACTTCAATCCAGAAGGCATTATCTGTCTGTCAGGTGAGTCTCATCCTCCATCCGCTCTATCTTCGAGTTCACCTCTTCGCTATTCCATGATGTTGGGAAGTTATGCCTCTCCGTACCTCTTCTCTTCATTCTCACCGTTCTTTCTCGCCTTCCCCTTCGGTCTCTTGCCTCTGGCTCCACCCAAGACCTTTTCGCCCTCTCTTTCCTCCATCCTCTCTAAGTCCCCACCTTCAGTTGTGCCTGTCTATCTTATTTCTATCTTACATACCCCTGCTCTCTCTCTATATGTTCATTCTCACTCTAACTCTTCTGGTCTCCGGCATACCTCAAGGCTCATCTCGTGCTTGTATTCTGCTTTGTGATCGTTGGTCGTCCACTTCTCCACCATACATCATATGGAGTGGCAAAAAACTCTCAAAATGATTTTTTCACCTGCAGGGCACATTCTGATTCTTCAGCAAGGATAGAAAACGCTCACGCTTCTTCCGTAATTTCCTATCCTTTCGCGATATCTTCCCCAACTCCTCCCCTGTTTCACGTAAGCACACTCCTAAATACGGTAAAAACTTTCTACTACATTTATGTCTGCTGCCTCTATCTGGATATTTAAACCTCTCATCTCTCTCTCTATTTATTCTTATAGCACCGTCTTCTCCTTATTCATTTTTAGGCCTCCCTCTCGAAACACATTTTCCACCTTTCCAGTCCCTCTTGCCATGTCTTCCTCCTTCACGCTCAAGAAAGCTATATCGTCGGCGTATCAAAATACCCCATTCATCATTTTTATTCCATCCCGCTTTAAAATTATTTATAACCTTATCCAAAAAATATGCAATGAAACAACAGGGGCGATAACCACTCCCTGCTCACCCTGTTCTCACTTGCCAAACCACTTATCACTTTGCATGTCCAGTCCTCAACCTTGCACTTACACACTCGTACACACTCTTAAGTTTGCATGAGCATTCTCCCATAAACTCCATATCTTGCTCTAGCAATCCACAACCTATCTCTAGCACTGAATCAAGGCCTTTTGCAAATCCACGAAGGCACACTCAACCCAACATTGAATTCCCATGTCTTCTCTGAAATCTGTCTTAACTAAAGACCAGATCTGTTGTTCCCCTATTCTCTCTGTCAGTTGCTGCTCCTCTCCAAACTTGCCTCTACTCCCTCCCAGTCTTTCCTCCACATCTTTCATAATACCTTTACTATGTGTTAATCAGGATATGCCCTGTACTACAAATAAAAAAATATATTTGATATTTTGTAGTTTTCACATTTACCAGAATCTCCTTTTTTACCCTTATATATTGGTACGATTATTGCTCTCGTCCGCTTTTTCGTCACTCTACCACTCCCTCAGAACCTATTCAGTAACTTAGGAACTTCTTTGTTGAGCCCCCGGCCTCCTCACCAGCTCTATACATCACCATCCTCACCAGGCGTTCCCATTTTTCATACCTAGCAACAGCCTCCCTCGGAACTCTTGCTCCGTAAACTCTCATCCCCTCATTCTCCTCCATCCGCAAACCATCCGTCCTCTCCTCTATCACCCATGCTCCACTCGCCACGTTCAACAAAACTTCAAAATATCCAGTCCATCTCTATTTATTCCTCCGCTTCACCATTACACCTCTCCCTCCGTTTATGTTATTAAGACTTCTTTTTATCTTCCTGTATGATCTACTAGCCATTAACAAACATATGATTTCCTCTCTGAATCTTCCACCAAGCTCTTCGAAGCTTAATGAAACCAAAGCAGTAAGCTCATTCAATCGGTTTGTTTGCTTTTCACTTCTTGCGATTATATACTCTCCTCTTCGTTTCCGGTGTTCTTCTTAGCCATGTTCTCATCTTTTTTTGTTTTATCGCTTCCCTTACCTCATCCGTCCACCACGGTGTATGTCTCTTCTTTCCTCCTCCTCCTCTCCTCCCCAGCCACCTCCTTCAAACACTTCCCAACCTTTGACCACTCTTCCTCTCCACTCTCTCCCCATCCGCTCACCTTTTCATTTATTCTTCTTTCGTATTCTGTTCTTGTTTCTTGGTCTCTTTGTCTCTTCATCTTTATGATCTTTTTCTTCTTATGCACAGGATGTTTCTCAAGTTTTTCACTTTAACATTTGCCACTACCATTTGATGATCTGCTTCCAAAGAAACCGCATGAATTACCTTCACGTTACTCATTGTCATCTTATCTGATGAAATAAAATAGTCTATTGCTGATCTCTAGTCAAAACCTCCTGTATTCTTGTCCCATCTATATCTTGTATATGTGTGTGTGTGTGTTTCTCTATGTATGAAAAAGCCATTCACACATATCTATCAATCTCACCTTCCAAATTTCTAATTTCCTCTACAAAAAGTCCAATGAACTCTTAAAGTCACCGCCTTTTCATCTGCTCCATATCCCTCTTCCAGTTTTTCTATGAAGGTATCCTTCTCTTCCTGTGTGCATCCCTGTACGCCTAAAAGATTCTATATTTCTAGCCTCCCGACTTCAATGTACAAAGCATCAATCTCTCATTGATCAGCCGAACCTTTTGTATGTAAATAGACAACCTCGGTCCAATGATAATTGCAACTCCACATCTGCATCCTCTTCCCACCTCACCCGAGAGCATCAACACATAACCATCTCTCAAATCTCTTCCACTTTCACCACCCTCTATTCTCTTCTCCGCCATACCCATGACATCTATATTTCTCTCCCTCATCGCCTCCAAAATCTCCTTCCGTATCTCTATAAGTAGCTATATTCAAGCTACTTATTTTAGGTGTGGTCAAATTCGTGTTGCTTTCTCGGTCAAATGGTCATGCTCTTTGAATCAGTCCTGTTTCCGAGGCTACACGTAAAGAATTGCAAGCTATATTTTTTACCACATCTTCTTGCTAGGCCTGTCTGTGAACCTTAATCCTTTCTCCGGGCTTGGAACCGGCATGGGTTGCTGGATGATATTTTCCCATAGCGGAGTTATATATAATATAATATATTTAATCAGTATATGATAAAATATATTATATAAATATATATATATATATATATATCAATATATATTATATTATATGCTATATCAGATATATAAATATATATTATATATATATTATATATATATATAGTTAAGTGATATATGGTGGGGTAAGCTTCTGAATTGGAATCAAAAGTATGTATGACGAATTAGTGAAGCGTATGTGTAAAGATAAATGTGTTCAAAAGGATTGGTTTAGTTATTAATAGCGGGAGTGAGGCAGGGATGTGTATATCACTCGGTTATTCAATTCGTATATAATGGATGGTTACAAAAGAATTTAGAGGTGGGAGTGGCAGAGGAGATGGTGTTAGAATGATGGGGAAAATGGGAAAGAGAAAGAGTGGAGGGTGCGATACCTATTATATGCGGATGATTTGGTTTTGTTGGCGAATCTGGAGATTGGTAGAGAGATTTGGAGGGTGTGTAAAAAGAGGGGTTTGAAAGTTTAAACGTAGATAAGACGTTAGGTTATGGTGTGTAAGTGAGGGACAGGTTCCTTCAGTGTGAATGAAGTTAGTTAGATGGTGAGCAGCTGGAACAAGTTGGTCTTGAGTTTAAATATTTAGGATATATGTTGAATGAAAAGGGAACGGATGATGCAAAGTGTAGTAGGAAAGTTGTGAATGGCAGGAGGTGGCTGGAGGCCAGGGCTGCGGAGCCGGCAAATTTTTTTCCGGCTCCGGCTCCAGCATTTTAAAATTAGCCCGACTCCGGCTCCGCGCTCTAGCCATTTAAAGATTACCCGCCTCCGACTCCGGCTCCAGGCATTTTAAAATTACGGCGGTCCAGACTCCGGGCTCCGGCAATTTTAAAAATTGTTCGGCCCGACTCCGGCTCCCGCGCTCCCAAACCCCTTGTATTATAAATGCATTCGTAAAATAGTTCTAGTGATGGCAAATAAAAGATCATCAAAATTTTGAGGTATGATGAAATTAAATGGTTTGTAATGACATCTTTTATTAACTTAGAATTTAAAACTTAGAAAATATTTTATAGAAAATAAGAATTTTAAGAAATACAATCAAGGTCACAGGTCTTCTTCGTATAATTTTAATCTTTGATAATTCCTCTTTAAAAATTAATGAACGTGCCTGTACAGTTACGCTATATAATTTATTATTTTTTTTCCTAAAAAGAATAAAAAAATCATATTCAGTTCATCCTAAAGTTTAAAATAATTCCTCGTTGCAACTATGAGCAAACACCAATAAGCCCACCATCAGCAGCGCAGGTGACATATATAACATAATTTTATTCAAAAAAGATATTTTTATATTATATAATCTTTAGATATTCAGAAATCGAATTTTTTAAATTTATTATATATATATAGTTATAATGAGTATAGCTACGTATATATATTATTATATATTATATAAATATATATATATATATATATATATATATATATATATATATTATATATTATATATATATATATATATATATATATATAATATATATATACAGTATATATATATAACATTATATATATATATATATATATATATTATATATATAGTATAATATATATATATATATCAATATATATAAGTATATATATAGTATATATACAGTATATATATATATATATATATATATATATATATATATATATAATATATATATTATATATATATATATATTATATATAATATATATATATATATATATATATAATATATAATATATATATATAATTCACTTTCTCCCTAATTTTTAAAATAATTTCTCTTTGAACAGCCCGCACCATATGTATATAAATTTATTGTTCAAAACAATTTTCTAAAATAATAACCATCAATTAAAATCCCTCCTTTAACGATGTTCTTTAGATCCGTTTTTATTATTATATAATTTTTTTAAAAACAAAAAAATAAGCTCTCAACATTCAACTTGAATAGAGCAAAGCTGCTATTGTGAAGCGGCTATACGTTTGCAAAATTTTTTAGGATGTAGCAATTGATTGATTCTTAACTGATAACGTTTGATTGCCGCGTCGATTTTCATTATTCCAGCTATGACATTATGGAATCTACCTTGTATTTTCTAGAAGATATTAGGTTGAATGTCTTTTACTAGTAGATTGTCTTTTTAGATTTTTCAATCGCTTTTTTGCCATTGTCCAATTTTTCATTATCGGGCAAATGTGACTATTCATCTTCATCTGTTACAATAATTCTACAAAGAGGAATTCCTTGAAACTGGCTTTGAACTATTCTGACTCCGTGCCCAGATTCTGTTTCGATAGCGTTATTCATTTAAGTCCTAGTTCACAAACAAAGAAAACTCCTAGCTTTAAATATCAGATCTTCAGTGTCTGGGAAGAGATTCTAAACAAAGAATGTCGACAAAAATATTTTATTTTCAGTTAAAAAATCCTTTCCCTTCTTTTCATGGAATTTATTGTGATTTGCTAAAATCCGTTCTTTATATGAAAATTTTCCTGCAGTCAAGTCTTCTGGTTGAATATTTTTTGTTGCTAAAGTATGGTGTGTTTAATAATTCTTTGAGTGTTTCGATTTTGTTCCCACTGACGTCGAGAGAGAAAGTTCAGAGAGTACCGGGCAGCCAGTCATACTACTACTATAATCTTTTAGTTGCCAGAAGCCTTTAGACTTTAGAGCATAAGACATGTACTTCCCCATCTTATCTTCTCTTGACCTAAGATTGCCCCTTTTGCAGCTTGATTCTTAGAACTTCCATTAATTTTGGGTACGTGTTGCTTTTTTCATTTGTCTCGTCCCCTGCTTATAAGATTTGCTCTTTGAGTACTGTGGAGACCATCACGCACTGCTAACTGTAAAGTATGAGCTCTCCCCATCTCATGTGTGCAATGTTAAGGTTCGGAACATTGTCTTTTTCATAGTTTTTATCAATTTCATTCTGAAAAC
>JABUQX010110785.1:0-2500 GCA_015478945.1 Trachelipus rathkii | reverse complement strand
GAGATAGATAATAATAATAATAATAATTAATAATTTTTATTATTGCAATTATTTTTATTCTTGTTTTATTTTTATTATTTTGTGTAGGTGTTATTACGATTATTATTATCTTTATTATTATTAATATCTCCTCAAAGCTACTTGCCGCCGTTCCTTGGATCTTTTACGGCACCTCACCTCCAAGACTTGGGGTGCGGACAGAAAAACCATGCCCACCTTTACATCATGCTGGTGCGGGCTAAACTGGACTATGGTTGTGCCAGCTATGGTCAGACCTTTGCCACGGGTGCATTCTGTTCCTCTCCGAGGGAAAGCCTGGAGGTAAAGGCCGGGGTGATGCCCCTATCCCTGCGGAGAGAGCAGCTCATGTGCTCGCTGTTCATCCGTCTTCAGGTTCCTACCTACAAATCTCACTCATGGATTTCTTATGTCGCGGGGGGTTCCCCCGATCTGCCCATTTTGCTCCTCCAGTTGTCCTCTCACTGTCGTTCATCTCTTTGTGGATTGCTTTGCCATCTCGACCCTTAGAAGCAAGTTCTTTCCTGACGTGCTAACTATACCTCTTCAGCATCGCCTTCATCCTACTCATCTCATTTTCGTATTGATCGCATTTTTGCCTTCCTATTGGAACTGAACATCTTGTATAAGATCTAACTATCTCAGGCTTGTTCCCTATTTCGTTACGTTAGGGGGTTTCCCCTGTCGTTAGTTTCCTAACACAGTATAGCCGCATTCTTGTGTGCTGTAGAGATCCCTGTACATCCACTCAAAAAAAAAAAATTTATCATTATTATTACTAATATCTCCTCAAAGCTACTTGCCGCCGTTCTTGGATCTCTTATGGCACCTCACCTCCAAGACTTGGGGTGCTGACAGAAAAAACCATGCTCCACCTTTTACATATGCTGGTTACTGATCCTAAGCTGGCCGATGGGCGTGCCATATATGTGCGGACTTTGCAGTCCTACCTGGCGCCTCGTAATTCATTCAGCTGAAAATTGCCCACGGGATGCATTCCGTTCCTCTTCCGAGGGAAAACGCCTGGAGTTAGAGGCCAGGGTGATGCCCTATCCCTGCGGAGGTGACAAGCAGCTCAGGTCTGCGCTTTCATCGTCTCAGGTTTGTTTTTCGTACCTCTCGGCCTTGACACTATAATAGAGTGCGTCCGTACAACCCTTTATTGGCCATTTGCTGGGTCTGTTACTTCCGTCTTCGCTTTCCTCGACCTTCCTCAGCGAGTGGTCATGCAATATGATTTTACCTCTACCCATTCACAGTGGATCTCTCTGCCTCCTGCCTGCTCTTGCAAGTCTTTGAGTAAGTTGGAGCACAACCCGGTGCTGTTGAGGATTTCTTGTGTCTAAACACGCGGAGGGTACCACTAAGCGACTCTTATAGCGGTTACCACCGATGGTTCAAAGACGAGGGAAGGGCGGAGCTTCAGCTGTGTTCCTTCGACAGTCACGTGAAATATCCACACCCTTCCTCCCTATTGATCTGTTTTTTCAGCGAAACTGCATAGCAATGCCATGGCGAGTGAACAGATCAGTTAACTTCGCCCGTGGGGGTATGTATTTACCATTCTTTTCGGATTCTCGGACGCTCTCCAGTCGTTGCGTTGACGTCAAACCCGTAACCCTTTGTCTGTGTCATTCAACAGTTCCTCTGCTTGTTTCATGCGCAGACCCAGCAAACATTGAGTCTGTTGGGTTCCATCTATGTGGGTGTCCTGCGTAACGAACGGGCCGATGGGAAGCCAAACAGGCGGCTACACACGGGGTGTCGTGTGCCCAATATCTCCTCCTGCTGTGCGCCTGGGCCATTTCCCTGCTCAGATTTCTCCATTTCTTTGCGTCGGGACTTCCTCTCTGGCTGGCAGTCATGTGCGGAGGGATGTGATCGTGGCGCCAAGACTTCGGAAGTGTCAAACTTGTCATGGTTGTGTGCTTCATCTTGTAACTGGAGTCGCCTCCTGGAGGTGGTCCTGGCTCTCGATTGCGTCTTGGTCATGCAAATCTTCACTCAGGATTTCTTATGTCGCGGGGCGGTTCCCCGACCTGGCTCATTTTGCCTCCTCCAAGTTGTCTATCACTTGTCGTTCATCTCTTTTTTGGATTGCTTTGCCATCTCACTTGGAAAAGCAAGTTCTTTCCTACGTGCTAACTATTACCTCTTCAGCACATCTTAATCCGACATCTCATTTTTGTATGACCGCATTTTTGCCTCCTATTGGAGATGAACAATCTTGTATTAAGATCTAAACCATCTCAGCTTGTTTCCTTATTTCGTTCCGTTAGGCGGTTTCCCCCTGTCGTAGTTTCCCAAACACGTATAGCCGCATTCTTGTGTGCTGTGGAGTCCCTGTACATCCACTCAAGGGCTTTCTTTTCGATTCGCGTCATGTTCTTCTACTAGTCTGCTTCCGGTGTATGCTGCGCATCTCACCCCAATCTGGGGAAAGGAGATAGATAATAATAATAATTAAAATATCAATAATGAT
>JABUQX010110784.1:30000-38016 GCA_015478945.1 Trachelipus rathkii | reverse complement strand
CTATTTAATACTAACTATAAACATATATACGACAAATTAATAACTATATATAGAACTAATGCTGCTAATATTATTATATTATAACATGGCTTCTTACATTCACGTTACTTTCTACACTACCTAGTAAGTGTTGTTTTGTACTCCACGTAACGTAAGAGTGTGAGTCATTTTTTACGTCATAAAATATGACAATATGTACTAATGATTAAATTCATATATATTAATATATATATATATATATTATATATATATATTTATAATATATATATTATATATAATTAATATATATATATATACTTATAATATAATTAATCTATATATATTATAATATATATATATATTTATATATATTTATTAATATAATAATTATAATTAATATTACTATTATATATATATATATATATAAATATATATATATTATAATCTATCTATTAATTAATAATATATAATATATTAATATGAATATAAAAAGATTTTAATTGATGATTATTGTAATTATATATATATATATAAATGAATAATATAATATGTTTAATATATAAAATCAATACAAATCTCTATGTATTATATCTCATCTAAAATTATTCTAATATTACTCAGTGGATAGATCCTAACTATTTTCCCTCTCACTCTTATCTCACTATTCATCTCTTTAGTATCTAATTTTACTAATAGGTCTAGGGCTCTTCGGCTTTATATCAGATTATTCATGTCTGGTAGAAACCAAACTGTCTCCCTATCTTTTTATAAATTAAATTAATAGATTATTAGCAAAAACTAAGTATACATATTCAAATAATGTAGTCATGATTGACGTATATATATATATATTTAAATATATATATATATACCGTACGTCGTATATACAGGTTTTAACTGAGCATGCCACATATTAATATATGTATACCATAGATCTGCAGACTAGTGAGATACTAAGTACTTATCCTCCTTCGAGGCTTATACTAGACTATGCTTCTTCTATAAGTGAGCTTTATATGGTGCTAACCATATGGCAGATTAGGAGGATTACGAACTTATCATGAAGACTTCAGGGCCCCTTCTGGAGATTTCTCGGGCGTCGTAAGGGATGCACCCTAGTCGACCTCTACTCTGGGGGTTAACTACAAAACTATCAGAAACTACGAACTGTGATTTATGCTTAGGATATGACTTTATTTATAATTTATTATTATATGTTGGAAATATATTGTACTTTATACTATATATTCTATCTCCTTTTCACTCTTATCCTGACTCACAGACTATTTTATTTAATACTAAAAATGATACAAATCAATAACTTAATGAAAATGAGATATTAAACTTAATATATACTAATTCACTATATAATATATATAATTCTCAAGCGCTGTTTTATAGTAAGGGTAATAATACAGTCCTGTATCCACAATATTATATATTTATACATAGACATATACTTATAAATATATATATTTATTATAATTATATTAATATATATAATATATATATATATTAATTTTATAATATATATATATAATTTTTAATTATTATTAATTAAATATATATTTATAATATTATAATATATTATATATATATATTAATATTATATATATATATCTATATAATATATATATATCTTTTTATAATGCAATCTACTTATTTATATTGAGTTATTTTTAGATTCACTCACATATACTATTATACATAGAGGTTAGCTTAATATATTGTTTAAAACACTCACTATAGGTTTGTCCCGTCATTTTATTAACTTTATTATACCTTTATTTAAGGACACGGTAATAATATTTTTTACTTTTATTCTTTAATGCACATTTTTTTTTTAAGAGATACCCATCATTTTGGCATATATATAAATAGAAATATTAATAATAAGAAAACTGATTTATGGAAAGGTTACTTTAAAATGTTGTCAAAATATGAAAACAAGATCCTAAACTAATTATTTTTAACAAACTTTATTTTGAGGGTGGCATGTAGGGTTTTAATTTTTAATAAACATATTCTTATAAAAGAGAGTTTATATTTTAGGCAGAGTATAGCCATATATGATATTTTTTCCGAATTCTAACCTCATAGAACTATAAGTTTCAATCACTACTTCTACTGGAGACTCCACGCTAACTTTTTACTACTTACGCGTGCTTCATATACTCATATCACCATCTGCAATACACCCTCATAATCCATTCTCTCCGAAGGCATACTCACTGCATTACTTACTCACTCATAAACTATAATTCTATATCAGCTCCACATACCATATTCATACCCATTATATATATAATATATATTATATATATATTATATAATTATATATATATATATATATATATATATATAATATATATATATATATATATTAATAATATATTTATATTAATATATATTAATATTATATATTATATTATATATATATCAATATATTTATATAGATATTAAAGATATAATATAACAGTCCTGCGATATGAAAAATGTTTTTTGTCATGAGTCGAAAGATTTATTTTCCATCGATTCTTAGTAAGTTATTGGACCTGGTCACTCGAGAAATTGCCCGCGGTTAATGATTATTTCCGCTATATCTCAATGATAAGGGATGGGTGTTTTTGTCTTTGTTCTAATCATTTAGTATGCAACTATTTTTATACTATGACCTGTTGTCCTTGTGAGATATACACATTTATGTTAACTCAATTTATCGTGAGAATCTTCTCATATACCCGATAAGTCTATTTTTTGGTGAGAGTGTCCATATCTAATATATTTCAGGTATTTACTAATATCTATTATATCATAAAACTGTGAAACAGAATACTTATTTTATTTTAATGAATACATTGAATTAGTATTATCTCTGGTAATTAAAATAGTTAATATAAATTATAATACAATTATATCTATAATGAATAAATATTCCCCCCTCTTTCACCCCTATTTTTTTTCCTATAAGAGAAAGAATGATTTACAATATAGTATTTTTTCTTTATTATTGTGATTTTTAGATTTCTTGTGAATACCTTTTATTTATCAATAGCACCCAACAGAACACCTTCCTTCCTTGTCCTACCCTTCTCCCTTTCCTCCCTACACACTCCTCTCAATTTCTTCCTCCTTCGGGCTCCTCTCTTCCCGCCCGCTTTCTTCCTTCTCACTTCCACGCGGGCGCGCCCGGTTTTGGGGTGTCCCTACCTTCTTTTTAAGTGCAGACTGCGGAACCTAAAGCTTCGTTAATTTCCAGTGGATTCTTTCTTGGGGACGGCGGATCAAAGGCTCTCATTACCTGTTATCTGGCCGAAACCCTTCTCTCCGAGGTTTCCGACTAATGAAAGCGGGAATTTTAACCGAATCGTTCCCTCGCTACAGAGGTCATTTGACGCTTTTGAAGAGGCTTCAGACTAGCACATTCATTACTAATTATATTAGTTCCTAATAATATCTGCCATTTTTCTTGAATTAATTCATGCAATAAAAATTTGGTGCGTTGGATTTTACCTGATAATTTAAAGCAAAGTTCTACTTGACGGTATTGTCTAGGTTGCAGTCCATTTAAACCTTTCAATCTAAATGGTGAAGGTTCACATAAAACCTCTATCTTCTCTTTTTCTTTTAAAGCTTCCGAAAGGCATCCGGCTGAGCATAGAAACAGGAGCGGAGGTATCTACGACGGCTTGTTACGTTGCGATTCTCTCTGTTTTCCTTCAAGCGATCGTTAATTTCGAACAACCATATTGCTCTCCCTCTCGGTGATACTTCCACCGATCTTTCAACAGTATCCCGACACAGTCGGCTACTGCTTGCGTTATCTTCTTTTCTTTAGGCCGAACTGCAACTTGGGAATGTAAAAGAAATTAATCTTCCTCTATTTCTCCAGTTATTTTTTCTTGATTTTCTTCTATTCTCTTTTTTTCACTAACCTTTTGGTACCAACGTCTGGCGCTTTTATTTCATTCGGTCGGAGCTTTATTTCTGCTCTAATTCAGTTACAGCTAGCACGAATCTCTTTCCGATCTTCGGAATCGTTCTCAACTAAATTTGGTTGGAGGTAGCATTATTCCTGCTTATCACTCTTAAATTTTGTGCGATCCATCTTTCTTCTCTATGCAATCCAAATTCTTCTTTCGAGTTGCACTTTACTAAACTTCGATCACTGAATCTTCTTGAAGAATCTTTTGCCCTCTTTCTTGTTTGTTCTCTGCACTTGATTACCTTAGGCGATTTCCACACGTGATATCATGGGTAAGTCAAAATTTCCATCACGACTCAAAGGCACATTGGTGAGATCGTATAATATATAATCGCCTCGCAAGTATCATTAACACACGTTAAGAACAGGTGCATTTCACTCAGCCTCTCTAAATTTTTCGAGATAGAATTTTTTTAGTCCATTTAATATAATACTATTAAACATTTTTGTGATGAACAGATGGGTTGGGCAATAATTCGTGTATAGCTTCCTCACACGTATGATAAATAAGACCGACTAAACGCTGCTATCTCATCAGGATAACTATAGTACTGCATCACCCTATCGCATCTCTACGCCTTCCTGGCGTCCTTTCTGCACATTCTCACTCCTTAACACTCCTTGAAGTCGTGTTTCGCACATCACAGGCGTCCCTTCATGCTCACCTCGGAGACGGATCCACATTAGTTTTGTATTGCCGGAGCTGCGGAGATACTTTTCCAGCCCCAGTTCACATCCCACCTCTGGGCATCCAATTCTGTCCTTGAACGCCCTGTCTCTGGTAATAATTTCTCTCGTTGCTCTCACAATATACAAATGTTATCCTCGACACTCGCGACCACGTGGCGGGCGTTACTATTGGCGCCTTCCTCTTGTACCAGCCGCATGATGTGTCTCTCATGTAATTTTCCTCCCATTTTTTCTCTAACCTATCGAATCGTGGTGGATCATGTATAAATTTTTCTCAATCTGCTGCCCGTTGACACTGTACTTCATTGCGTCTTTCACATTTTATTATCTGACATTTTACCCTCTGTGTGCTATACTCCCTAGCGATATCAAAGTGACTCCCTTTCGTCAACTGTATCTGTTGCTTCCCATCTTTTCTTCCCCATTGCGGTACTACACGGCCGTATCGCCGTGCTCCCTATCTGTTCGGGCGGTGCGACATCTTTTCCGCTTGTCTCTAAGCGCTGGGGGCCGCTTTCTATCTCCACTCTGCCGGGCCTCCAATAAACAGAGGAAGCCACCCGGCGATCCAGTGTTGGCTCTTGTTAGTCTCTCCCGTTGTGCTCATTTCTGCAGAGACTGTCTGTGATTTAACGCACACACACATAAACTTGCGGACACATTTATCCGGATTAACGATAACACTATTTATTACACCCTCCCTCATATGCCTAGGAATTACTTGACCAGGATAGGTGATAAAAATTTACATGATAATATATTGGTGGGAATTACTCTGTTACTAGAATACGTTAAATAGGCGCTTGTTGCTACAGTGATTACACATTGCACTGTCGCAACTGTTTGTCTTATAAGTGCAACGTGATTGAGCAGAGATTGTAAAACACGCTATTCAGAGATAGCAGCTACTAAGCGTGATTCATACAATTTCTAAAGAATAAGCAATCACTAGTATCAATTGCTCACTCTAAGACTTTGACCAAACTGTGACCTTTCTCATCTTATTACCAATTTAAAACCATCCGACTTTAATTCGTTAATTTCTTTACCTATTAGACTGCGCTCCACTATCATCTGTCTGCACTTCCACTTTTGATGTATTCTTGCACATCCTGTAAGACATCATCAGTACACATCTCTCTGTCCATGGTTTTCCCGATCCCGTAAGTTGTTTCTCCTTGTTTAATTTGAAGCAGAACGATACGTTCGTCTCCGCACAAACTGATGTATAATCAGTCTTGACTGCAGCCTTCTTATGGTCAATTCTTTCCTTCCAGGAGCCCTTACTGCCTTTCATATCTGCGCACACACTCTCTTTTATTACTACTCGTCGCTTAGCTTGCAGACACTAATCAAGTACACAATGCTCACTCATTCGTTTTTCGTCTGAATATTGCGTCTCTCTTCCCTCGAAACAATTTTCCCGGGAACTACTGGTCTTCTCTGCTTCTTACCGCCACATCGTATCGCCACCCACCCGCCCAGTAAACTGATCCGTGTGGATACTTCCTCGTCCACTTCGGTCTACCGCCTAGCTCAACCGTTCATTTTTCACCGCACAGGCCTCCTTGACATCACCAAGTATTCTGGGCACTTGCGGCTCTTTTCTCGGAAATATGCCGTACACCAAACTCCCCTTCATGAAGTCTCAACGCTCCCGCTCCTTCACAAGGCCACTGCCCTTCCTGGGTTCGTCTTGATTTAAAAGGATTTCGCCGCCCTGTGGAACGTGTACACCCACTGGCCTCTGTTTTCTACAATGCTCAATCTAATTACTGATTTGAATGACGAATTTATATGATGTAAAAGACTCTCTCGTGTCTATTCTCTTCCACATTTATCCTTGATCGTTTCATCCTTCGAAATTTCTATATTACTTACCAGACTATATCAGGTCGTTTCTTCCAGATAATGGGTAGCCTTCTGATCCATGAAAGGAACTGGGCCGTTACTCTGGAAGATACATTGAAGATTACAGGATTAACAACAACTGCTATTGACTTGTTCATTTTTTTCTGTTCACTATTCCTTGAATGAAATATACTACAACATTATAAAACTCAATGCCTACTACCGCAAGTATTGAGACGTCTCATGTGTATCTATATATACTTATAATCATCTTAGTATCATTAACTTTATCAAAATTAAGTAAAATTATACATAATGTTATATTAAGAATTTCCTTATCCCTATATGGTCTTAAGTGCTCAGGACTTGAGTCTCACGCCACTATAGATAGTACAATCTGTCACCTGATCAGTTTCTTCTCTGGTGTCCTAGTTTGTGCATTTTCTTTCTTGTGTATATATCCATATTAAGCGTCAGTCCTCTTGAAATTTAATTATCTTTGAGGCAATTACGGTACACTGTCTCTGTCTCACTCTTTCGTTCAGCACTTTAATCTACGCACCTACTCCCACTCCTTGCAAAACTCCCAGCAAATATCTGTTGTCGCCATCCCGTTTTGCGAGACATTTTTATCTTTGATCACTACTAATTTCTTTTAAAATACGGCATGGTAGCCTTTCTGCCTTTCACAAATGACGTTAATTTGGATTGCTGTCCAGTGCAAATATTACTTGCCCACATATAAAACAAAACCTATTGGTATTATTTACATTTTCGGTTCATTTTTAATTCCTGGTAGAAATATATATATATATATATATATATATATATATATATATATATATATATATATATATATATATATATATATATATATATATATTATAATATAATATATAAAAAAATATATTATATATAATATATATATATCAATAGACATTTATATATATATACATTTAACTGTAATTACAGGCAAACAAAACAAATTCACTTGATAACAACTATATCACTGACACTTAGGAATGTAAATATGATACCTAATGTTAATTTTACAAACACTGCTTTGTTTCGCACAGGAAAATCAGCTTCTTATATACAAACATAGCGGTGATATCAAGCTACATCAAAAAGTGCTTCAATTACCAGATATGATGCTATACCATGATGTAATAAGATGATGCAATCCATCAAGATTGTTGCATACTACATAAATGATCTTAAATAATACTCTAAATATGTGATAATATCAATGGCAATGATATTTCTCTAATTGTAATGAATATATTTCATAAAAAATAATAAAACTAGCAAAATTTCTACTTTTTTAAGAAAAAAAGGTCATAGGAAAAAAATTGACCTGATTCGCAAAAACCAATAGCAGATTCGAATTCAGCGCATTAAAATACATAAGAATTACTTGAAAAAACCTTGACAGCAAAAATGTCGCAGACCAGTGATTATATATACTATATATATATATATAATATATATATATATATATAATATAATAT
>JABUQX010110784.1:12500-25000 GCA_015478945.1 Trachelipus rathkii | reverse complement strand
TCCAGTTAAAACTTTCGGATAATAAATCTACGACTACAAAGTTGTCATCTATTAGTTTTGGTTGGAAAACTTGATTGATTCTTCCTTGAAATGACGGGACATTGGATCCGTCGTAGGATTATACGATATTTGGTAGATCAGTTAACTTTACTTTGCTTGCTTAAAAACTCAAAAAATAGTTATCTTAAACCATTGGCGTCTCTAAAGGCGAGTCAATTTAGGTATCGGTATCCCAGGAACCGCTCTTCAACATCTAAGTCCTTGACGAATCTTATGATCACTGATAATTATTCTTATTAGCTATTATGTTTGTGATTTCGTTCTTAATTTTTATGCTGCAATAACTCATACATCGCTGGAAATGAATGAAAGTTTTTTCGTATTTGAAAAAATCTCCCTAATTTCAAAAAAAAAAAAAAAAAAAAATCCTGTTTTTGGGAAGCTGCGTCACCACTATGTCTTCTCAAAAGGACACCTTCACATTCCATGCTCAAGATAACCTCAACAGGTTACTCTTCATATAGCATCTATTCACCCACCACCTCCTCTTCATGATTACTCGACAAAATTTTCAGGAGAGTGTTTGCAATATATGAATTTCTTAATCGATGAATCATGACTCTTCCTATTTTTAAGAGTTTCCGTCAATTTTTTAATTTACAAAAATCATTATTAGTGAACTTTTCATTTCGATTTCGCATGCCTTCCCAATATATATATATATATTAATAAATATTATAATATATATTATATATATATATATATATATATATATATATATATATATATACTATATTATATATATATTATATATATAAATTATTATATTATCATATATATATATTCATATATAGGACAAGCTGACCCTCGCAAATTTTTTCAGTAAAAAGATATATTAGTAAAATATTTTGTGTTAAGGACGAAGTTTTATTCATTTAATTGGTTTGGTCTTAAAAAAAAACCTACATCTATATATATATTATATATATATAGTATATAATATATATATATAATATATATATATAATATATATATATATATATATTGTGTTGTTGTGTGTGTGTGTTGGTGTTGTGTGCTTGTGTGTCTGTGGTGTGGTGTGTGTTATATATGTGATATAAAGAGTTCAACTTTTAAAACTACGCAAATAAAATGAATGAAACGTCAAGTCATTAGCTGAAAATATTTTACTGATTTTTTTTTTTGTAATAAATTTTTTTTAAGGTGAAGGGGGTGAGGGCCCCTGTAGGAACCGACCGGGGCTCCGGCCCCGGCCCCGGCCAACCCCGGCCCCGGCCCCGCCCCCGGCCCCGGCCCCGGCCCCGGCCAAAAATCAGGAAAAACCGGGTTTTCTACCGGGTTAACTGTAAATTTACACTAAATAATAGAGGGTTAAATCAAACAAAATAAAAATATATTTTATCCTTTGTTATAAATTGATGCAAAATATATAAATATACCTAAATATAATCAATTATTTTTTGGTATTTACTATGTTTTCAAATTAAATTGAGGCAAATTATAATTTTTCCGGGTTTTTATACATAAAAATATTCGAAAAATATGATATATCAAAACGAATCGGAAACAAGGAATAAATATAATTGTTAAAAATATTTAATGATATTATTAAAGTAAATATCTTCAAGAAAATCAAATATTTCCGGAAAATCTTTTTTCCAAAATTCTTTATTTAATTAAATTTAATATATATTATATATATTTATATATTATATATATTATATATATATATATATATATATATATATATATATTTATATATATATATAATATTATACATATAATATAATATAATATATATTATTATATATATATTTATAATATATTAATATAATATAGATATATATATATATAATATAATATGATATTATATAATATATAATATATATATTATATTATTATATATATATATATATATATATATATGATATATATATATATATATATATTAATATATACTTGAGAAGAAGCCCTTGGATTCTTTTTTCAGCTGTTATGCTGTACTGTCACGTTCAGTATTACTAAATGTACCACAAATTAAACATTTGTTAAAGCACTTTTTTAATGAAAATAAAATTTTTAAAAGAAAGCTATTTTCGTCCGACCACGCGAGACCTCTTCAGCTGAAGGACTGATTTCGTCTTGATCTTCAATCAGTTCAATGGTTACAAGATAATAGAGTCTGCTATTTTCTTCATTGGTGTGGTTGAAATATTTATGTTTCAGATATTCATTTTGTATAAAATCTATCTTAACTTCACCGGGATGCTTAATGTAGTTGTTACTATTATAAATGCAAAAGGATTCCATGATTTGCGATGGTTCGTGTGATTGATATTTCTGATCATCTTTATATTGTTGATAATGATAGAGTGGCCTGTGTTACGCCTTATGACTTGTTAAAGCTGAATTTATATGCTGTCCTTGTGCAGGTCATCTGTATCTTGATTTTTTCTTCTTTGCAAATCTATTGGTTTCACCTATATGTTTTATTGCAAGTATTGCAGGGATGTGATATATACATTTGGGGGAGATTTTCTTATCGTTTGGGGGTTTAAGAATGTTTTTAGGTTTGATTTTTTTTTGGGTTAAAAGTTGATGGAATGAGAGGTAATATTTTTGTAATATTTGTTTAACGAATTGTAATGTAATTGAGGAATTGGTAAAAAGGACGTGTTGCTATTTTTCGGGGGGAAAGGGTGCTATAGTACCTCTTTTGTGCTTTGTTAAATGCTTTTGTGATGAAACTCAGGATAGTAAAGTGAATTGTTGAAAGTTTGTGGATGTATTTTAGTTCTTGTGCTAAGAGAGGGGGAGAGCATTATTACGAAAAGGCACGGAAAATAGGAGAATGACAGAACGCTAATTTTTGCTGTTTGAGGAATGATTAGATAGCCAATGTATATAGTCTGGTGCCGAATGTTTGATTGTTCTATATATAGTAAATTGCACAGAGTAATGTTATTCCAATGCATCGTCAGTGCTCTGTGTGATTAAGGGTATCGAGGAAGGGGATTAGAGGTGTGTTGGACCAGGCATTTCTATCGTTATTATACTGAAGCTGAAGGACATGAATAGAGTTAATATTAGTTTTTAGGACCATAAATTTAGGGACAGACGGTACATGATACTAGTCGTTCTGGTTGTGAACGTAAGTAGGTTAGGACGGCAACATACACAACACCAATGTGTCATCTAACCTCGTCACTCTGTAAGAACCATGAAATTCGTAACCTAGTTGTTATGAATTTAAAAGCGTGGGGGTACAAATTATGATATGAAAATTCTGTTAAGTCCTATATATTGTTACTGAGTATGAGAGACAGTGGGTCCCATACTCATTGCGAAGAGTTTGATTATAGCGTAATCAATTTGCATAAATGTAACAAGATAAGTTATCTTTTGATAAATTGATGAGATTAATCGAGAGCAGTTGTTTATGCTAGACTATATGAAACGGGGCATATGGCCAATAGTCATCTCATAGTCACACATAATTCCTTTTCAATGCTTTGATAATGATCGCAAATGATGTCGCTCACATACACATACACCTCCTGGCGACGACTTACGGTAGCGTGACGCTACTATGGGACCCCCACTGTCTCCACGTACGTCGTAGTCGAAGAGCATTATTATGATGAATACTCTAACAGGCATATTTCTTATTGCCTTTTACCATCCTCCTTAAGATTAAACAAATAGTTATGGATGTAAGATATGTAGATGACCATATCTTCTGTCTCCCTCACTCTCACTTCTAACACCAACTCACTAATGCATCGTCCTAAACCTATCATGATACTCCTATTCGTCTTTACAGCTTCTAGTATACGACTAGTGAAATCTGCCTCTCCGCACAACAACTCAGCCTAATCCCATCTACCTCTCCGACATCACCTAATCACGAGTGTAATAAACAAATTACTTGCATTCTTACTAGCTATAGCACGAAAACCAATAGTACGCGACCAAACTATTCTATACATTGGACCGTATCTAATCATTCCCCAAAAACACACGAAAGTTAGGCTGTCCTGCCCTCTTGGTCATCTCTATTCTCTCCTTGCCTCTGCGTTTATTATGCTCTCCCGCCTATATGTCATAGCACAAGAAGCACGACAATACATCCACAATACTTCTCAGAATATCACTTTACTATGCCTGAGTCTGTTTCCATCACAAAAGCCACTTTAACCAAAGCAAAAAGAGGTACTATAGCACCTTTCCCCCGAAAAACTAGCAACACCCTCTTGCATCTTACCAATTCTCTCAATTACCATTACTATTTCGTTCGAAAACAACAATATTACAAAAATATTACCCTTCGATTCCATCAAGCAAAATAGATCACCTCTAAAAAACCACTTCTCAAAACCGACCTCAAAGCACGAACGAGATAGAGTAAATCTCGCTCCCAAAGCTGAGATATATACACATCCCTCTGCTAACTAGCTTGCACTAAATACATTATATAGTGACAACCATAGATTTGCAAAAGAGATGACAAAACATTCAACATTACAAGATTACGCTGTCACACTGTGACGAGACACTAAATTCAAGTGCCTTTGAACAAGTCATAGCGTAACCAGGCCACTCTATCATTATCAACCATATGAAGATGATCAGAAACATACTCAATCACCACGAACCATTCGCAAAATCATGGAAATTCCTTTTGCAATTTATAATAGTTAACAAACTTTACAATAAGCATCCGGTTGAATTAAGATTATGATTTTTATTAAGGCAAACATGAATATCTGACAAACATATATCAGTATGAATCATGGGGTCGCAACCCGTTGTAACCGACTATGTAAGACAGAGGATAAACTAGCAGTGACGATTCAATCACTCACAAACCACAGTTGAGAGTGCGTATATGCAAGTACAAGACAACTTAATATCTGCTGCGCCGCTATCGCTGTACTCAGAAAGACCCAGTCACCGCTACTCGTCGCGGAAAGCAGCAAGCCTAAGCTGCGCGGTTCAATGAATTTATCAGCGTATGTTCGGGACGAATTAGTTTCCTTTTTTAAAATTATATTTCATTAAATAAAAAAAGCTGTCTTTAACAAATTTTTTTAATTGCTGTACATTTTAGTAATCAAAATGACAGTGACAAGTAAAGCATTCAATACTAAAATAGAATCCAAGGGCTTCTTCTCTTAAAGGTATAATCTATATCACTACCTGACCCAACAGTAGTTCTCTATGAATATATTATAATATTATAGCAGCCTAACGTAGTATATGAATCAGTATATATATATATATATATAACACTACGCTATCCTCCGTACACACCACACGTATTATACATTATATACACCACACAGATCTATTATAAGATTATAAATATACTTATATATAGGTATATTATATATATCAACTATATATATTACTATATATATATATATATACTATATATAATATATATATATATAATATATATATATATATTAATACAACTATTCTTTCTAGAAATCAATTATTCTAAAAATTTCTTCGAAAATATTTATTTAATTGAATTAATTAAATGTATTTCCTTTTTATTTAAATTTTTAAAATTATTAATAATTGAAATGTATATTTAATTTTTCATCCTAAGTTTTAGGACTTTCAGTGTTTTTGACTTATATTTCTACATTTAGCTAACCCCGGCCCCGCCCCGGCTAAATTAGAGCAGCCCTGGCCCCCCGGCCCCGGCAAAAATCCCGCCCCGGTCGGTCCCTAGTCCCCTGTCCCCTCCCCTGTCCCTCTAGTTACGCCTAGAATTTAAACTTTAGCATTTTACTCTTAGAAAATAATGGACTTGAAAGACGAAAAAAATTATAAAGCTATGTTCTGGAGCCGGGCCGGTGCCGGTGCCGAGCAGGAGCTGGAGCTGGTCGGGATAACCGGAACCAACAATCAAATGGAAGGTTGCCGAGCCAGATAATTTTAAAATAATGGAGCCGGAGCAGACAAAAAAATTTACCACCCTGCGTATTTTATTATAATATGATATACTATATAATATAATATCAATCCATCTCATAGAGTCTACCTATATATATCTAGTTATCATATAATATATTAGTATGTACATGCCTACCTCTAGTGTAATAAGCGAACGTCCATATATGATATATAAATATATACTATATATATAGATGATATTATATAGTATATAATATAGTATATCATATACCTATACCATCTTCAAAATAATTAAATATAAATAAATCTAAGATTGTTTGTAAACAAATCCTTGATTTTCTTTCACATTCCAACCTTATTTCTTTGCTTATTATTATTATTATTATTCATTATATTATATTTTCATTATTATATTTATATATATTATTTATTATTATTGCATGGTATTATATTATCTATTATATGTCATTATTATCATTTATTATACTTATTATTATTTTATATAATTATTATTATTTAATTATGATTATTATTATTTATTATTATTCATTATTTATTATTATTATTATTATTATGGATTATTGATTAGTTATTATTGTATATATTGATATTGATTATTATTATTATTATTATATATTAGTTTATTCGATGTCGATTATTATTAAATAATAAGATTAATGATAATAAACCTAATAATACTACTTTTGATCTATAATTACTATTATTATTTATTCAAAAATTATTATTCATTATTATTATTATTATTATCATTATTATTCATTATATTATTTATTATATATTATATTATTATTATTTATTAATTATTATATTATTAATTATTTTCATTATTATTCATTAATATATCCTTATTTATTAGCATTGTCTCAATAATTCTCATTAGTATTTTAATTCATTCTTATTATTCATTTATGACTTCTTAATAATTAATTTCAAAAATTATAAACATAATTGAGTCATTCATCATTATTTATATTATTATATTATTATTGAATTATTTATTTATTATTAGTTATTTATTATTATTTTCTATTATTTTCATTATTCATTATCATGGTTTTTATCGTAGTTATCTATCAACGCCTTTAGGGGGGAAAATCCCTGCTATCTTTATTATTTATTTATATTTTCATTAATATTTTACCATCATAGATCATATTAATTTCATAATACTGCACATGAATAAGGAATGTGCATTGTTTTCCTTTCGTTTTCGTAATGGTCCTTTCTTTCGTAATGAAAAGTTATGGCTCTTTCTATCTTGATCTGAAGAAGGTGGAATCTAGTTTAGCATTTACTCAATTCTTTCTGGCTTTCTTGCTTAATTCAAGCTTTTCTTGCAACTGCAAGTAAAGACAAAACAATAAGTCAATAAATTAATATCGAAAATAACACAGTGATAAAAACTCTTCTTCTACTACTACTACTACTACTACTACTATACTACTACTTACTACTACTACTACTACTACTACTAACTACTACTACTACTACTTCACTATTACTACTACACTACTAATACACATCTTAATGAAATTAGTCTTTGAACTTCAATTCAACTAGATTTTTAATTTATTCAAACACTAGAATTTCTGTTGCACCTGATACCGCGGGTTAAAAACTCTCAATTTAGAAGACAATCTGAAATCATTTAGCTAAATACGTTAAAAATGTATCGTTAAAAGAATTCGGCGGCTCCAAACTTATATATAGCTTTGATGTTCACGACTGTGGAACGTATCCGCTCTAAGAAAGGATTTTAATCGATCGCCACTATCGTCTTAGGTTATAATAAATAACTTTGATATTCACTGCTTAGAACGTATCCGTTGTAAGACGGTGATGTCATCGATCACACTGAGTAGGAGAAATATCAAAAACAAAATTTTACAAAATTGTAGCAACTGTGATGTTCTGCTGCTAGAGACTGATATCGTTCTTAAAGTGAGCCAAACTCATATGTCAAGTTTAAATAGGAATACATATTATAATGCTGGGAAAAAGCTAGCAACTAAGATGTTAAACAATGCAAAACAGATCTGTTTTAATACAGTTACACATCCAACGCAGTAAATAAAGAAAATCTTACTTCGATTCATACTGAGTTAGTAGAAATAATCCGAGGGAACATTCTTCATAAACTTGAAGCACATATTTGACATTTGCTGCTTGGAACAGATCTGTTCTAAAGGAAACAAAGTCATAAGCAAAATAATTTATTAATTGGTTATAAAAAACATTTCCAACAACTAATTTTATAAATACATAAGGGAGGGTTTGATTTTTGCTCTAAAGCTGAACCCATTGTGTCATAATCTTAAAATGGACCCCAAATTCTTAATTTCCAGACGATTTTAATAAAATAAACAACAAGCCGCAGCTATTTCCTGACCTCAAAACGGTCGTTTTCAGAGTGTTTTTTCTTGGCGTCTATAGTCATTTGTTATGTTTTCAATTTTAAACCCATGTTCTGACATTATTAGATTCACCTCTACAAATTTTTTCGAAATGACTTCAAACTTGAAATATATAAAAATTGGAAACTTTCCTAAAATTTCTTCAAGCGAAATATCGATATTTGTCCCCAAAATCCCAGCAATAATCGATTTCTAAACCTACTATTTTAGGGGTTTTGAAATGAAAAGTTGCAAAAAAAAAAAAAAAAAAAAAAAAAAATTATGCTCATCCGATATGAATGAAATTTTCAAGGTGTTTGTAGTCGGGGGAGATCCCCATTTTTTATTTAGACCATTTTTTTATATGCTGTAGTTTTGGTATGTCCTTGAACAAATCTAAAAAAAATATTTTATGGAATTTAAATTTTTTTTTTCAGCACACAAAAAAATTATTTAAGTTAAAAAGATGTATCTCTCCCGACTGTATACGGCCTGAACATTTCATGTTGATTGGATGAGTAGGAAAAAAAATATCTCAATATTTCACATTTTCTAACAAACAATTTTTTTTGAAAAAAGTAGTCTCATTTTTACTTCCTGAATCATCCCATCAACATTAAAAAATTATTCAGGCAGTGCATATTAGTTCGGGCGAGATACAGCTTTTTTACTTAGATACTTTTTTTCGTAAATTCAAAAAAAAAATTTTTTTAATTTCAAAACTTTTTTTTTGCTGAAAACTTGTTTCAAGGACAAATCCAAAATACTGCATATACAAAAAACTGATCTAAATAAAAAATGTGCATCTCTCCCGACTACAAATACCTTGAAAATTTCATTGAGATCGAATGAGCACAAAAATATTTTTGCAATTTTTCAAATTCAAAAACCAAATAAAGTAGGTTTCAAAGTCGACCAATTCCTCGGATTGCGGTAAAATATTCAATATTTTGTTTCATCAAATTTTAGGTAATAGTCCAATCTTTTTATTTTACAAGTTTGAAGTCATTTAGAAAAATATTATAGAATGTGAATCGAGAAATGTCAAAAACATAGGTTTTCAAAAACAATGAAAAGAACAGAAGAAATGGCTACACCACAGAAAAATACCCCAAAACGACATTTTAGAGTGTCAGCAAAAGCTGCCGGTTTGCTGTTTATTTGAGCAAAAATTGTATTGAAAATTGAAGAATTTGGGGTTTCCATTCTTAAGAAGGGGCAAAATGGGGCTCAGCCCGGAGCAAAAATCAAACCCTTCCCATAAACAGATTTGTTTTAAGACAGTAGACACATCCAACATAATAAATTAACAAAAATACTTAACAGACTAGCCTTGAATGGACTCTAAAGTCTTTACCAGTCGGTGTTCGTAGCTCCTCATTCGTAGCCATGTTAATACTTCTACTTACTTACTACTACTTACTCACTACTACTACTACTACTACTACTACTACTACTACTACTACTTCTACTACTACTACTACTACTACTACTACTACTACTACTACTACTACTACTACTACTAATACTACTATACTACTACTACTACACTACTACTACTACTACTACTACTACTACTAGAGACCAATTAGCTTATTTTATAGTTGGCAAAGTTTTTGAGGCACCACTTAGCGAATTAGATTAGTGCATATCTTGAAAACCATGGGTTGCAAAAAATTCTCTATGCGATTTCAGAAGAATAGATCATTCTTAACAAATTTACTAAAAAATTTTAATGTGGTTATTAAAGATTTAGATAGCTATCAATCAACTGATATTATTTACTTAGACTTTCAAAAGGCATTTAATACCGTTGTTCATCAAAGGTTATTGGAAAATCTTAGAGCTCATGGTATTCGAGGAAAACTTTTAAATGATTAAAAAATTGGTCTATTTGATCGACGACAAAGAGTTGCTATTAATAGAGAATGCTCAGAATGGGCGAATGTTAGCAATGGTGTACCCCAAGGATCTGCCCTGTGTTCACTACTGGGTTTATTATACGTGTATATGTAAATGACATAAGCGATAATGTTTTAAGCAATATTTCTAAATTTCCTGATGAGACGAAACTTGTAAATTGCTAAATTGTGAGAAATATTACCAATTACTCCAAAGCCATTTGAATAAGATTGAAGTTGTCGAGAACATGGCAAATGAAATTTAATACCGATAAATGTAAGGTTATGCATTTTGGAAGTAGAAACAACGAATATAATTACATAATAGATTACTCAGTTGTCAAAGTTATCAGTGAGGAAAAGGGTCTAGGAGTATTAATTAATAAGAATTTAAAGTTTGCTAAACAATGTGCTGCAGCTGTTAGGAAAGTTGAATAAAGTTCTAGGTTATTTGTCACAAACTTCGAGTATAAATCCAAAATATAATAGTACCTCTCTATAAAACGTTCATTAGACCTCAACTTTGAAGTTCATGCCTCAAAAAGGACATATAAAAAATTTAAAGAATTCAAAATCAATCAAATTAGTACCGAAATTTAGAGGTAAGTCATAAGAGCTGCGAATAAGTGAACTAAATATCCATTCTTTAGAGGCAAGAAGATTAAGAGGAAAAGTAACAGAAGTTTTCAAAATACTAAATAAATTTGACAACAGTCGATTTATATATATATATATATATTATATATAATATATATATATTATATATATAATATATATATATATATAAATATTATATATATATATATATATATATATATATATATATATATATATATATTATATATATATATATATAGTATTATATATATATAATATATTTTATTATAATATAAATATATATAAGTAATATATAATATATAATATATATTATATATATATGTATATTATATATATATATTATATATATATATAATATATATATATATATATATTATAATTATAAATAATATATATATATATATAAAATAGATATATATATAATATATATTATATATATAATATATATATATATAATATAATATTATATATATATATAATATAAATAATTATATCCATATATATATATATATATATATATACTGCATATATATATAATTATATATATATATATATATATATATATATATATATATATATATATATATATATATATATATAATATTTTTTATATATATAATTAAAAATTGCATTAAAGAATTACCTATAATTATAGGTAATTCTTTAAATGCGATTTTAATAATGTAACACGAGATAATGAACATAAACTTTCTCGTAAACGATTTTAAACCAATACATCGAAGAATTTCTTCTCTTATTTTGTAATTAATAAGTGGAATAGTCTTTCTTATGAAATATTAAGCAGCAATAATATATATTCACTCAAGAAAATGTCAGATATAGATATATCTTAAGGGAAAATTGGTCTTTGAGCTTCAAGCACTTCGACTTTTATTTCATTAGACTAGAATTAGCGAACAAGGATATAGTAAACTCAAACTAGAGCTAGTGAAATTAAACCAGATTTTTACTTTATTAAAACACTCAAAATTAGTGAATTAAGTATAAAACTAAATATAAAAGTTTAAACTAAGAATAAATTTATAAACAAAGTATGAACCTAGAATTAGTGCAATTCTACTCGATTTTTACTGTTCTAAGAAAGTGGACACATCCAAACCAATAAATAAATCATATACCCAAAACAATAAATGTAAGATACAGTAAAATCAAATCGATCTGTTTTAAGACAGTTGACACATCCAACATAATAAATGTTATATAGCAAAAAAACAAAAGCCTAGCAGGCTAGCCTTGAGTGGACTGTAAAGTCTTTGCTTGTCAGTGTTCTGTAGTTCTGCACTACTACTACTTCTACTACTACTACTACTACTCACTAACTACTACTCTACTACTACTATACTTACTACCTACCCTAATAATAATATAATAATAATAATTAATTAATTATAATTAATAATAATAAAAAATATAATAATAATTAATAATAATATAATAATAATCAATAATATAATTATTAAATAATAAAATTTAATAATAATAATAATAATAATAATAATAATAATAATAATAATAATAATAATAATAATAATAATAATAATAATAATAATAATAATAATAATAATAATATATAATGTAAACTTAATAATAATAATAA
>JABUQX010110784.1:5000-7500 GCA_015478945.1 Trachelipus rathkii | reverse complement strand
GTTGGATTTTAAATCAGTGAAGGATTAGGGAATTGGGATTATTCTAACGCCACCTGGCCAAGGGTTAATGAACTTACATTTACGGGATGCATAGTGAGGACCCTCCGGGTCCCGTTGAAGCTTCTGGGGTGGATTTTCTGACTGTCGACGAAGTTTCTCACAAAAAGGTATAAAGGGGTCGGTAAGGTTGGGCTTTCTTTTATGTTTCGAATTGCGTCATTTCTTCTATTATTACTTTTCTGTTTCCGTGTGCATGCTACCACACCTTACCCGCAGTTCTGGGTAAATAAGTTGTATACCATGATATGGTTGCCAAATTTGGTGGTGGTAAAGTAACATAGCTGGTTATTGGAAATTAAAAGTATTATATATACTTTATTATGGGCTGTTCTTAAATATTCGCAGCTTACTGAAAAATCATGAAATATATATAATCATATATATATATTATATATATATATATATATATATATATTATATATATATATATATATAATAATTATATATATATATTACATATATATATTATATATATATATATACTATATATATATATATATATAATTTATATGATATATATATAATATTATATTATAATATATATAGTATATATATATGTATGATATATTATTATATTAATTATATATATATACATATATATATATATATATGTATATATAATATATATAATATATAAATAATATATAATATATATATATATATATACTATATATATTATTATATTATATAATAATATATTATATATATATAATATATTAATATACCGAATATATATAGTTATTAATACAACTGAAATCATGAATATTATATATATATATATATATATATATATATTATATATATTATAATATATATATATATAAGTATATATATAATATATATATATACAGTATATATAATTATATCTATATATATATATATATTATATATATTTATATATAATCATATATATATATATATATAATATATATAATATTATATATATGAAGAGAGAGAGAGAGTGAGGAGAGAGAGAGAGCGAGACGAGACGAGAGAGAGAGAAAGAGGTAAGAGAGAGAGAGAGAGAGAGAGAGAGAGAGAGAGAGAGAGAGAGAGAGAGAGAGAGAGAGAGAGAGAGAGAGAGAGAGAGAGAGAGAGAGAGAGAGAGAGAGAGAGAGAGAGAGAGAGAGAGAGAGAGAGAGAGAGAGAGAGAGAGAGAGAGAGAGAGAGAGAGAATGACAGAGAGAGAGAGAGAGAGACAAAGATAGATAGCAAGATTAGATAGATAGATAGATAGATAGATAGATAGTAAGATAGATAGATAGATAGATAGATAGATAGATAGATAGATAGATAGATAGATAGATAGATAGATGAATAAAGAGAAAAGAGAAAAGAGCATTAAGAAAAATTAAAAGCTTATCTGAAAAGAGTCTATGGTCACTATTGTCTTTTTTTTGCCCTCTTGTTGAACATGTCAAAGAGATCGCCATAAATCTTCTCCATCTCTTTACCTTTTAACTGCTCCTTCCAATAATAATAATAATAATAATAATAATAATAATAATAATAATAATAATAATAATAATAATAATAATAATAATAATAATAATAATAATTAATAGTAATATAATCATTATCTTTTCTAAATACATATAATATAATAATAAAGAGTAATTTATTTTTACAGCTACATTATCGAACTTTTAAAAATTTTTCTAATTAGTAATAATAATATTATGATATTATTATATTATTATTATTATTTATTATTATTATTATTATTATTATTATTATTATTATTATTTATTATATGATGATTATTTATTATGTATTATTATATTATTATTATTATTTATTATTATTATTATATTATTATTATATTATTTTATTATTATTATCTATTATTATTATTTTACCTTAACCAATATATTTGTTTCAAAAGTAAATTTGAAACCTTATTCCGTGAAAATTGGCATTTAAAACACTTTCTCAGGCTTTAAGTTAAACTGTCAATGACTGCTTTGACCTTTCAGTTCTTCTCCTCTCGACCTTTCATCTTTTCATTTTTATTTCACTATTATTATTTATTATTATATATTATTATTATTTATATTATTTTATTATTATTATTATTATTATTATTATTATTATTATTAATTATTATCTATATTATTATTATTATTATTATTATTATTATTATTATTATTATTATTATTATTATTATTATTATTATTATTATTATTATTATTATTATTATTATTATTATTATTATTATTGGCATTATTATTATTATTATTTTTATCTTAATTATTATCAATATTAGTACGGAGTTACATAGTATTAATACCGACTGCATAATTTCATTATATTAAAATGACGAAATTCTAAATTATTAAATTTTATATTAATTATTTAATTATTCTCATTACTATTATTTATTTTGTTTATCTATCCCTATTGCTCTTATTAACTATAATTCTCATTACTTTTATTAATA
>JABUQX010110783.1:0-28734 GCA_015478945.1 Trachelipus rathkii | reverse complement strand
TAAACATCCAGAAAACTATTATTCACAAGTCATAATTTGAAATTGACTGAGACGGAGCAGCCAGAATTCCGTACTTTTCAAATTAATGTAAAAGCTGGTAGTAGTTAAACGTCATCAAATTCATCACCATGAACCACATACACTATCAGCCAGAGTTCTCAGTCATAGCTCAGGTTTCTCTGTAAGGACATTGAAGTCGGATAAAACCAAATCTAAAGACATCCTCTGTCCATAGCTTTGAGTCAGAGTCTGACCTCCTCCTCTTCCACAAATATAGCATATGAGGATGAGGAATCAGATTTATCAGTAGAGGCCATGATTGGGAAACAGGTCTGAGGATTCAGATGCAGAAGCAGTAGAACAGGAATTTTAATGAGGCCCTTGATGGTTCTTTAAAATTTAGTAATTTCAGTTAGGCCTTATCATACTAGTTACCAACTACTGATTGTAATCATTATATTCTTTATTTGTGTAAGTAAATATACATTATAGTCATATGACTCATTTCTCATATGATCATATTTATTTCATGTACATTCTTCAGTTTTTACGCTTCAAAGGTAGGAAGTGTAATGTTGAATTAACTTGGCATATTTGTTTTTTATTATTTACCATGTTGTTAATAGACCGAAAATGCTTATTTTTACAGCTCAATATTTAGTAAACAACACATCATAAGTTTATGTTATTAAGAAAAACTATAAAACGGAAGCAAATAAAATTAAAGTAAGAAAAATATATATTAAAACAAAAAACAAAAAAAACAGGAAAAAAAATCAATTGTTTTTTATTCATCATGTTTTTTTTAATAAAAAACATGTTTTTTTTTAATAAAAAACGGTCGTTTTTTATTCACTTACATCTCTAGTTACCGCAGACGCAACTCTTTAAACTTTAAAGGGAGGAAGAAAAAATAAACAGCACGAACAACGATAATGTTTATTTAATAATTCCTCAGAACAGATTTAACTGTTTTTAAAAGAGGGAATTCCACATTTTACTATCCTGGAATTGCCAGTTAAATCACAAAATTGCTTTGACTGGTAGACGTGATAATCCTTGTTCAGCGAAGTCTACATTATTGTGATATAATGCGAGCAATTAGCGCCATTAAAAGTTGTAAATTGTAATACCTGTAGAGAAAGAAAGAGAACGAGAACGAGAGAGAGAGCTGCAGCGTTGCGTATCAAAAGACAAGAGTCGAGAAGAGAGCGAGAAAGTAAAAAAATAATTTGTCTTGTAACCTTGTACTGAACCCTATCCAAAAGGTTAACATGAATTGTCCGTTTTATGTTCAAATTTTTTTTTGGTCATATATAATCAGACGATAACAATAATAATAATAATAATTGTTATTGGTATTATTATTATTTATCATTATTATTATTATTATTTTGATATTATATCCATTATACATATACACATAAATACTAAATATATATATTCATATATATATATAGGTATATAGCATATATATATATATATATACATTTAAATATGTATTTATATATATATATATAATATATATATATATATATATATATTTATATATATATATATATATATATATATATATATATATATATATATATATATATATATATATATATATAAAATCATAATGAAAGGAAAATGTTTTTTTTTTTTTTTTTTTTTTTTCAAGTAAATCTTATTTTTTAACCTTTAAAATCAATATTTAAATTTTTTTTTATTATATAGTATTTACATCGCCTAATTTTTTCAAAAATATATTAGAGAGAGAGAGAATATGATAAATCTTTTTATCAAAAATTATTGATGTCTTCAAATCCAGAAACCCGTGCTTTTATACATTTCATCCCGGGATGACAAAAAAATCTACTCTAAAGACCCTAAAAACTTCATAGAAAATGCAACAATCTTTCTGGTTTCTCTACTTCACACACTTTCTGACATTTTGCAATTTTGTCAACTCTTAACTTTGCTTCTTCCTCTCTCCTCCTTTCTCGTAGCTCTGTCAGTAATACAACGAACTGTCTTAACTTCTGCTAAAGCTGAACTGTTTGCTCAAACTTTTTCCTCTAAATCCACTCTAGATGGTTCCCCGAGCAATTTCTCCTCTCCAACTTCTTTCAACTCTTTAAATGGCATTTCTGCATTCTCCGAGTTTACACTAAGAAGTTGGAGAGTGCTGAAGTTATCTCTAAAGTGCTCCTCATAACTTGTGCTTATGAGTTTGCACCCTGCCTTGATAAACACTGTATCAACTTCAACCTCCATACTGCTGGAAGAGTGCATTCTTCCACCATGTGCTGACGAAGTCTGACCCCACTCAACAATCCAACTATCGTCCAATCGCTTTAACCCCTGTTCTACCTAAAGTTTTCAAATTTATTCTTACCAAGAAGATTTAAAAACTACTTAAATCTTCTAATCTTTGATTGCCAATATGGCTTTTGAAGGACCTCTTGCCCTCTTGAGTTGTGGTCTTCTTTCCTTTCTCTGACTCCTAGTCCTCCTTTCATCCACATTTTGGTGAATCTTTTTCTGTGGCCCAAGACATATTGAAGGCTTTCGATAAACTCTGACACAAAGCTTTAATTTCTAAGCTTTCCACTTTTGGTATTAATCCTTCTCTTGACTTTTGTTCCAGTTATTCTATGGCTGCTATTGTAGATAGCCACCGTTTATTTTTTAAATCTATCTATAATGGTGTTCCTCAGAATTTTCTATCCCCAACTCATTTATCTGTTACTGTGTCTACTCTCCACTCTTAGGCTGATAACTTAACCACTCATCATTACTCATTCCAATTTGAAAAACTACTTTCAATGGAAAATAAATGATCCTAGGATGGTATCCTTGAAGCAACAGACCTCCGATCTTTCTCGTATCTATAGTTGTGTTAAAGAAAACATGGTTATTTTCAATGCCTCAATAACTCAGCTTCTTCATCTATCTACTTGACATAATCTTGCACACAACTATAATATCTTTTGTGAAAACATGGCTCTAATCTTATTCTGCTTTTAATATTCTTGATATTTTCTTTTCTTATGATCTTTCTTAGAAGGATTACATTATGTTCTTTCTAACAATTTTCAAGGAAATTGGTTGTTCTGAAACGCCTTCGGAACTTCTCACCAACTCAGTTTCTAGTTCTGGATAGGGACTTTGTTCGCCCTTGTATAGAGTTTGAATCCTACATCTGGGGTGGGTCTGTACATATTACTCTCCATGATAAAGTGTAGTCTAGGACTTGTTGACTCCTTTACTCTCCTCCTCTTAACTAACTCCAACTCCATTTTCGAATCTGAATCCGACTAAGGTTTCTGCACTATTTGAACATTGCTCAGCATGTCTTCTGGCAATAAATTTTTCACCAAAGAAAATATTTCTTGAAAAAAAATCATAAACAGGATCCAGCTTCCGATCCGGATCTGACTAAGGTAGAAACACTATTTAAAAAATTTTCAGCATATCTTCTTTTGGCAATAAAATTTTCACCTAAAGTATTACCCATGTTAAATGAAAGTTGTACTTTAAAATAGAACGTTCTCTGCATTTTCACCATTAAGTATTATTTATTATGCTTTTCATCATTTACTATATATTAGTGCCTCTTTTGCATTCACTTAGTTCACTGCTGTGTGAACAAACTAGAAAACGTCAAGTGCAAGTCAAATTTATCTTCTAATAATTAGCTTCATTCAATACTCATTTTCATTAGAATATAAAACTACTATATCAACTTTGTATTTGTCTTCGGTTTTAGGATCATTGTCACTGCTTGATGCCAAAAGAAAATTCATATCAATTACAATAAAATGTTTTGAATTTTGTTCTTCCTTGATCTTGAGTAGTTCCTGAATGCTTTTTTTATTACTTCCTCTTCAGCAATAATATGTTTACTTTGAAAGCTATTGAACATTATTTCTTTGGCCATTGAAATTACTGAAGTTGAAGCAAAAAAGCTAGATTTACACAGTGGATATTAAAGTGGTTGCTACAGACTCTGCAGCCCTGTCATAAAACAAACAGGCATGTGTAATTCATAAAATGTATGTTATGGAAGATCGAAGTTTTAGCTTTCTAAATATTGCTAAACACTCGTATTATAATTGCATTAAAGTCATATTATACCCTATATAAATATCTTATGTAACACAGTGTAACATTTAGTCAGAGTGTGTCACAGCAAAATATTTCTAATTATCTAAACAGGAAATTCATATCTCTATCAGTTGAGTATTTTATTTTTTATGGTACCAATATATCAACTAATGATACGCCTGATAAACAAAAAATTTGATACTTGTATTGATACCACCACTTGGATCCCCAAGGTGGTATACATATACATATACATACATACAGATACATATATATATATATAGAAAGAGTGAGAAAGAGTGAGAAAGAGAGGAGAGAGAGAGAGAGAGGAGGAGGAGGAGGAGTGAGGAGGAGAGAGAGAGGAGGTATTATGTGTGTGTATATATATATATATATATATATATATATATATATATATATATATATATATATATATATATATATATATATATATATATATATAGTATATATATATATATATATATGAGAAAGATATATATTGTTATGGAAAACAGTTGACTTAAACAATAAAAAACACTCAATAAGAATGAGAAACTTCAAAGGAAGAAAAAGGGGGATTAGGAATGATAAAAATACTAGTAGTTGGTGAGAAATGAAAAGCACAATTAGAAAAAACTTACTGTTGTGTGCTATTAGGGAAAGGTGAATGAGCATCCACTCTAAAGGACCATAGCTTCAGCTCCCATGCTGAATCTCCCCTGGCGCTACCACTTAGATTTCTTGACAAACGAATGTGATGTGATAAGCATTCTCAAAGCAACAGATCATGCAAAGGAAATAAAAAGGGTTAGAATATGTAAGGTGCGAAGCAAGCAATAGGCAAACAGTGCAGTTAAACATTAAATTAATAATTACCTCTTTTATTTAATAATTTCTTTCTCTTTATAACTCAACTATTGAACTTAATACCATATGAAAGGCCAAACAAACTATTGTTATAATCTTAATTTATTTCTTATTTACAAGTTTTATTTTTTTAGATTACTTTTAATATCTTATAATATTTATATATTAATATATATTATTATTTTACACTATTTAATCAAAAATTTCTCTTTTTATGTTTTTGAGTGTTTTTAATATGTTTTTAATTTTTATTTTTTTAGACATTCTTAAGGTTTCAATTCTTTTTAATAATATAGCTTACAGCTGGTCATCAAAGTGCGCGCGAATAGTATAGCTTACAGCTGGTCATCAAAGTACGCGCGAATAGTATAGCTTACAGCTGGTCATCAGAATCTTTAAATGGCAAACACACACATACACACTTCTTTATCATAATAATGTTAATATTTAAATATATTTTTTATAAAGTTTTTATTTAAAGTTTCGCAAATAAAATTGTGGAGTCTTTGCTGCTTTTGTACGTATTTTTATAAGGCTCTTCCGCCAAATCTCTAATGTTTGTGATAAGAGTTCCTGAACCCAATAATGATGATAGTGAAGTTAAGGTCAAAGGGCTCCTTAGCCAGTTCTGTCTTTCGAAACGATGATAAAGGGGATCTGTGCCCCGTTCTGTTTTTTCTTTTTCCACACGATAAAGGGGATCTGTGCCCCGTTCTTTCTTTCAACAATAATAAAGGGTATCTGGGCCCCGTTCCTAAAATTGAAAGAAAAGTATGTATAAGAGAAGTGTACAGTGTATAGTGATATTTGCAATTAATTAAAAAAATGTCATTATTTACTTTCATATTTTATCTATTTATCTATTATCATGTATTAATAATTATTTTTACATACCTCCAGAGCTGCTGGAGGTACAGTCTTGTAAAATTTATTCCTTCAAAAGATGGGAACTAAAATAAAAAGAAATAAAGAAATATCCCATTAACTCCTTTTATGTCTATTAATGGAATCGGCATTTAGTTACATTATTTTATTCATAGTTTAATAATTTATCCATCCATAAACGCAATTTCTTTAATAATATTATAATAAATATATTCTGATATAAATATGAACTTACTTGGAAAGAAATAATAGAGAGCAATTGCTATAAATGTTGAAGTGGATTCACTAATTTGAGTACTTCTTATACATCAGCATAACATAAAACATAGAAATTCTTTTTAAAAATTCAACCTTCGAAAACTTTAAATATAAAAAACTGTATTATTTTTAACTTAAATTATATTAGAGATTCCATTGCCTTTTAGATTAGAGATTCCATTGACTGTAAAAATAGAGATTAAAATTTTGGTTATTACATTCCTCCCCGCCCGTTATAACCTGATGGGAAGAGTTATGACGGGAAGAAGAGGTGTTGAATTTTTTATTTTTTAAATTTTACTTCACTTTTTTTTTATCATAATTAGGAATGTTATTACTATTTATGTCATTTATTTTTATTTCATTATGAGTTTTATTGTGATCAATTATAGGTGGATCGTTTTCCACAATACTTTTAACCGATTCATTTTTATTATTTACAGTTTTTCGTTTAAGGCAATTATAAACTATGTGCCCTACCTCGTTACAAATGATACATTTATTCAGAAAAAAATAACATTCACTTTGAACATGACCTCTTTTTCTACAGAATTGACAATAGGAGCGTAAACGGCAATATCTAATATTATGTCCTATTCTTTTACAGTAGTTACACCTATTTTGAAAAGTGGTGAATGTTCCTTTCCATTGACGTGAATGTGAACTATTTCTCTCTAATGTTTCAGATTCCATACAGCGATTCCTAGATGGTACATTTACTGTTTGTGTTTGTGAATCTTTTTGAGTACTTTGTATCTGACTAGATGGAAAATTTTCTGTTTGTGAAGCCTTGTGAACAGTTACCTGCACAGTTTGCGATGGAATAAATTCATTCCATCTGTCCACCAAGTTTACCAATAATTTCATCATTTGTTGATTTTGTTTTAATAGCTCATTTAGTAGGGAAGAATCACATAAAACTTGAGTAGAGGATGGTACGTTTTGATACATTGGTCGCTGCACTGGACTTTGCTGGAAACCTAACTGAGATGAATTTTGTTGATCAATACGACCAGTATAGCCGTAGTGTGCAATAGATGGCACAGTAAAGGGATTGCCGGAGATGCAACTGTCATATTTGGTGACTTCATGTGATGTTGTCAACACTCTGGAGTGTAGAAGAAAAGCCCACCCCGGAACATGGTCACACAGAAACGAAACGCATGCTTGTTTGCTTAAGCGCGAGCAACAATGGTCAAGGCGCGGCAGTTCCTTTAACCACACCTACAACAATCTAGTGGAAAATCCGGTTCTTTTAATTACTTCCACTACTAATAATATAGAAGAATGGGCATCGAGATAAATGGAAGACAGTTGCAATGGTTAGTAAATATGGGTCTTCACGTTGCAGGCATCGACAGTTTGCTAGCTGCTGTCACCTAGCAACAGATAAGAAGTCGCGCAAAACATCCACTATAACATGCAAATAAAATACAGCAAGTGAGAATAATGTGTGCACCACCGAAAAGTAAAAGCGCTACCGTCTATCTTTATTTCCTTGATAACGTACATAAGAGATTATAATCATCTCGTGAGGTTTAAACTGATTGCCATCAGATGATTAAAATTGATAAGTCAGATTTTTTTTATTTTGTGGATAATAAATTTAATATTTCTATAGTTGTTGGATTTATTTATAGTTTTAGGTATTTTTAGGTTCTTTTAATTACTGTTTACCAGCCAAGAGCTACTAAAAAAGTAATTAAAAGAACCTAAAAATACCCAAAACATAAATAAAATAATAACTAAAAATCTAAAAGAATAGTTGAAAATATAACAAATTATTAACTACTAAAAATCTCATTAACTTAAAATAAATCAAGTTTATCTGACTTAATCTGTGTATAGGAATTTTTAAGTAAATCTATTAAAAAGTAATCAGTTTTTCTTAAGCCCTCCATAAAAAGTTGATTATAATCTCTTATGTATGTTATAAAGGAAATAAAAAAAAAGGGTTTAATTAGGTAATTGCTTTACTTTTCATTGAATTTTTGCTGCACCATAAAACGCTTGCACATTACATATTCTCACCCTTTTTATATTTTATTTGCATGATTTGCCTCGAGAATTGTGGATGTTTGCACGGCTTTGCTTAATGATTCTTCCTGTCTATTTGTTTGCTAAGGAGATCTGAGTGATAGCGCCAAGGGTGATTCAGCATAGGAGCTGAAGCTATGGTCCTCTAGAGTGGATGCCTCATTCACATTTCCATAATAGCACACAACAGTAAGTTATATTTCTCACCAACTACATTTTTATTTCTAATCTTCCATTTAATTATTTATCTCATTTCTCCCATTCTTCTGATAACCATTATTAATATTATTATCAACTTTATTATTATTAGTAGTAGTTTTTTAATGTTGTTAACTCCAGTTTCTTCCATATCATATTTATATATATATATATATATATATATATATATATATATATATATATATATATATATATATATATATATATATATATATATATATATATATATATATATATATATGTATACATGTATATATATGTATATATATGTATATGTGCAGATTCTTCACGCACATATTACACACACATACACATACATATACATACATATTATTACACACACATACAAAAATATTATTACTAATATTATTACATATTACACATACACATTATTATTATTACACATTATTACTGAAAGCGATCTTACACACATACATACATGAATTATTTTTATACATATTGTTAATATTAAACATATTATTACACACACATATTCAATAAAGTCGAATCCTTTTACATATTATGTTATATACATACATTTTCTCTCTTAATTATATATATATATATAATATATATATATATATATATATATATATATATATATATATATATATATATATATATATATATATATTCCTCCAGTGGGCAAAGGTCAGAGGTGTACCAAATTCCTCTGGAGTTGAAGAAAACCTGGGGACCAAATCCAAATAAAAATCTGACAAGCCCCAATGCCATTTGAAAGAGTATGAATCAAAGGAAGTCAGAAAAATAGATGAAGGAAGTGTGTTCGAGACTTTACCAGTGGAGTACATGTCAAATGAAGCATATCTGTTAAGTCTGGGGGTCAGTGAGTTGGAAAGAGAAAGGATGAGACTGTGTGGAAAGACAAGCAGTACAAACTATCCGCAAGTAAGGAGGTACGTGACGAGAGTTCAGAAGAGAAGTTTCCATTTTAATAGTGATAGTATTCAACGATACAACATGGCAGAGACTGGAGAAAATTAGTGAGAGCTGGAGATTTGATATGGAAAGCTCTAGACTTGACACCTTTTTCAAGGAGAGCAGTGTATGAGTGGAATAAGCCCAACAGAGATGTGCAAAGCGTATTCCATACAGAGATGAACAACCCCACCCCCCCCTTAAAAAGAGCAAGCTGAGGCTGTGTGAAGGAATTCTGAAGGCGCTTCAGAGCACCCAACCTCTTAGAAACTTGTTTAGAAAGAGAAATATTATGCCTCAGCACCAGTTATCAATATAGAAACAATCGATTTTTGCAAATTTCAAAATGTTACAATAAAATTCTTATTTTTTTTGTAAAGTTGGTCAAATAAATGAAATCATTACATAATAAATATAAAAGAGAAGAGTTCTTATGACAACAGACTCGTCAAGAACGTTAATGGATACGAATTTCCACACTTAAATAACGCTTATTAACAGTATGATACTATAAAAATGCGCGCATCAGGTCTGAAGAAATGGTTTTGTAGGAAGAAAATGTGGTTTTGTATGCAGAACCTTTTGAACAAGACCTCATCTATTTATATCATCAATAGAATTTTAGAAACACAAAGAATAGTTAGATAAAAGGATAATGGTAAATGATAAAAGAGTGAAAAAGTTATTAACTCTTATTAGAAGAATGCAGAGATACTTTGAAAAATTATCAAAGGCTTAATTATGGTATCCAACTGTAAATTAAAGGAAATGTTCTAGATAGGAATAAATCAAGTGAAAAATTTTAACATCTTATATTGAAAATGCAGAGATACTTTTATTTTTAAAATATGAATATCTTATATTATGGTTCATAAACTATCATTGAAGTATATAATATACAACGTGTATTATTATATATATAGAGTATAATTTTTTTTGTTCATGACTTAACGATTTGTGATATCCTTATCCAGGTAAAATATATGAAATATATATATAAATATATATAATATATTAATTAAATAATTTATAATATATATATATATATATATTAATATATGAATATCTTATATTATATAAATATATATATTATATATATATAATATATATATTATATATATAATATATATTATATATATATATATTATATATGTATATATATATAAAGTTGGCAGGCTCTTCCAGCTTGCCCTGGTACATGATCCTCTTTCTTCATTAACTTCTGCAACATTTGCAGCCACTCTTCTAATTTCCCCTTTTGAAACCCTGGTCTCTTCACCTAGACCTCCCCTTTTATTCTTGGAAAAAACTCTGGTGTCTCAGCATTCTAACAACAAACTCTATTGTTACTCCTTACCACCACTATTCTCAATTTCCATCTAATGGTGGATGCTGCATGTATTTGTTCAATGATGATGTCTTTTCTCATGTTTTTATTTGTAGTTCTAAATTTTCTACTTTATGGTTTAGGGTTTCTTAGTAATCTACAGCTAAATTCATCTGTTTTGTCTATTGAAATAATCGCAAAATTTGTTAACTATTTTAAACTCTGACTATCTAGCTCCAAATCGTCATTCTTGGTGGTTTTAATGTTCACAATTGCCAATAGCTTTCTTCTAATACAGCTTGTGAAGCCTATCATTTTTCTATTGAAAATAGCTGAGCAGATGGTTCAGTTCCCTACCTGTTTTTTCTGACTGTTGGGAGTTTATCCCAACTTTCTTAACTATTTTTTCTAATCCTCCTCCTCCATTCTGTTAACACCTCTTATGACTGATCACTTTCTGATCCTGTTTCCTGTTCAATCTCTCGAAGGCTTCGTTCTGAAAGGTTCTCACTTATAATGCGGAAACATTTTTGGCACTTTATTATTGCCAACTTTTTGGACCTGCAGTTAATACTACTTTGATTTACCTTGAAATGGTTACTGTTACAGTAGGAGTGTGGTACCTCATAGTGTGCCAAATGCATAATGGAGGTGTTTATTCCAAATCTTTTCCTTTTTTTAAAAAACTAATAAGCCTTGGTTTTACTTTGCTTGTTCTTATGCTATTTATATTTCAGTTTGGAATTGTGTAAACTTTATTTTCTCTATAGAAAATGATAACTTCAACTTTGCTCCTTTTTTCCATTTTTTTTTTTTTTTTTTTTTTTTTTTTTTTTTTTTTTTTTTTTGAGCACCAATACTATCTTACTTTCTGCTGAAGTTGAACTCAAAACTTTTGCCTTGTTTGCTACTCCAGATGATTCCAGTAATATTCCTCCTCCGCCTTTATTAACATTGTAATTTCTTCTGTAGACATTTTTTTTGTTTTCTCTGAGCTTAATACTAAAGAAGGTGTACGGTTCCTGATGGTGTACCTCCTGGGGTTCTCCAAACCTATGCTTCGGAGTTATACCCTACTTTGGTAAACTGTTTTATCTCATCTATCCACTTCAACCTTTCTTTTCTGCTGAAAGTGTGCATTCATTCAGCCTGTACTATAGAAGGGGGACCTTTTTCAACCTTCTTACCCTATCATCTTATGAATTTAACTTCTGTTCTCGAAGTTTTTGAATCTATCCTTAACATGAAGATTTTGAAACCTCTGAGTTCTTCTAATCTTATTTGTGGATTTCCAGTATGGCTTTTGTAAGGAATACGAAACTTTTGATCTGTTCTCTTTCTGACTTTTGGGCCTCTGCCCTTTGGCATTTTATTGAATCTTTTGTTGTGGCAATAAACATGTATTCTTACTATATTTTACATATTTTTCCCCCCAAAATTTTCAGGGCAAAAGTTTTAACAGCCAGTATGCACAGATATTTCAATGAAATTTTATAAAATGGAAAATTGCTCTAAGTATTATCATCTGATGAAATTTTCAGGGAAGATTAGATTTGATGAGTTACACATCTTTTATTTACAGCATTTTTTTGCATATCCAATTATTTGCCTCTGGCCACAGGGAAACACAGTTTGAAAATTTTTTCTCTTAAAAGAATTATTTTTGAGGTATACAAAAAAGGCTTTAAATAAAAATTTTGCCATTTTGGGATAATTGATGCCAGGCCATTCACAACTGTTGTAAGAAATTTTGGAATGGTCATGAGATTTTTCAAAGGTTTCTGACTGAAAAAAGAACTGGGCATGAATGTGGTCAATTTGTTTCCATGCCAACAGTTTATGACAAAAAAAAAAAAAAAAAAAAACTAATACCTTGGTTATGCTCTGTCACCTACCTTATTTTCTAGACTAATTTTTAGATGCTAATATTCTGAATGAAATTTTTATATTTTATTGTGGATGTTTGACACCTTGGATTGCAGATGTGAGTTTGGATTTACCAGACAAAAATTAAAAATCTGTAGGAGAAATCTAATACTTGAAATTTGTATTAGCAGCAGCAGCTCAATTCTTGTTGTTAAAATTTCATAGAGGATCTTATATCGAAACTCCTTTCTACATCTCCCTCCTTAGATATATTTAACCTCACTTATTTATTATACACCAATCTTGTGCCTTTAAGCTTATTTTCATTCAAAGTAAAAAAAAAGTTTTCTAAAGATCAATTGAGGGTTTATATGTACTATTAACCTGGACTAATTTTTAAGCAGGTCTGGAATCAAATTTGGAGGTTAAGGTTTGGAGTAGTAGTAGTAGTATAAAAACCAAACATCTACAGCGTTTTAAAATTTTTATGCTGATTCCTCATATAGTGAATATAAACAATTTGCTAATTTGTTAAATTTTCTTTCGTTTTCAGCTACCAATCAATGGTTTGTTCCACCTGTAAAAGGGGATATACCCCCTGGCTGTGCTGCCTATGGATTTATTGTAGATGGAACCAGAATATTAATATTTGGGGGAATGGTTGAATATGGGAAATACAGGTAAATAGAAATAAAAATTTGAACTTGATGGAGACAGAAAAAATTATGATGCACATAATTTTCCTTTTTTTTTGAAGGTTTAAAATTAGTTATATCATTTTCTTTAGCAATGAATTATACGAGTTGCAGGCCTCAAGGTGGGAATGGAAAAGGAATCTAAACCTCGACCACCAAAGCATGGACCCCCTCCTAGACCTCGACTTGGACATTCATTTACTTTGATTGGCAATAAAGCATATCTCTTTGGGCGACTTGCTAATGATAGTGAAGATCCCTAAAACAATATTCCTATGTAAGTTTTTTTTTTTCTTTTTATTCCAGCAAGAATTCTGGTGGTTGTAAATTGCAAAATAAAAAACCTGATTAAAATTTTGTAAATGTTTTGAATTTTTTTTTTTTTTAATTTGTGATTTATTATAATCCAGATATTGAATGATCTCTTACTCACTTTGAACTGCGGACAGTGTCAACAATTGAATTCATAGCGTCATGACGTGACATACCAGAGATAATGGTGACCACCACCACCAAGAGAATCTCACACCGTAGTTACCTATTCCAGCAATGACAGACCAAAATTAGTTATATATGGTGGAATGAGTGGTACCCGCCTGGGAGACCTATGGATTTTAGACATAGGTGAGTATATTCAGGTTAATTGAGAGTGAAAAGAAATTATCTTGTCCCCCCAAAAAATATATACATATGTAAGAAAAAGTTTCCAAGCGAATATTTTTCTACCTTTTATTATTATTATTATTATTATTATTATTATTATTATTATTATTATTATTATTATTATTATTATATATTATTACTATTTATTAATTGTTAAAATAATTTATTATTATATTATTATTATTATTATTTATTTTTATTTTTATTTTTATCATCATCATCATTATTTACCAAGTCCTTTTTATTTTGAATGCTTTGAAGGGAAATAGGGACCTCATATTGGAAGACTATCCTATTTTCAATTTAAAGAAATTGGTTTACAGCTTAGTTACTGTTGGGATGAGAATCTCCAATTTCTTTTTTTTATATAAGCTTGTCTCTCGCAGGTATAGGTATAATTACTGGTGAAATAATAGAAGAATGTAGGGAAGATTGTGATTGACTGCATATGGAAGTTGTGTAACAAAGCGTTTGTGGAGAGTATAGTTCCGAAGGAAGGGAGGAGAGCAGTAATAATACTTTTACATTAGGGTAAGGGAGATAAAGGGAGGAACTGTAGAATTATAAGGGAATTAGTTTATGGAGTGTTGTAGGAAAATATCTATATGCTATAGGGTGATTTTGGATATCAAAGAAGTGCTCGATTGAAGTTAGATGATGTTCATGTGGCATAAGAAACAGAAGTATTTGTGGAAAGAAAGACAAAACAATGGTGTAGATACCACATCTTCACATTGAAACCTCTATTTAGAAAATGCAGTTAGGACAAATCAAATTAGGTTTACTGCGATTTGCAACAGCGCTTTCTGACAGGATTAATTGGGCAAGGACTCGCCTGTGGCAGGCGTTAGTAAAGTTCATTTGATGAGATGAATAGACAAGCTTCGAAACAAATCAAAAATATGTTATTTCGATAGTGAAGCAGGTGTAAGAATATTAAACTGGAGTCGAAAGTGGATTGCTCGTTATATAACAGCGATTGAGCAGCTATGTTTATCGCTGCGCTGAAATCGTTCATAAACTATAGTATCGGTCATGAATAGAATTTCGAGTAAGGATTATTATTTTCAATGGGAAAAAAATATAGGTAGAATTGAATACTAGTACGTTGCTCTATTTAATTTCATCTTATTCTCTCTGATGATTTATTTTTTTTGTTGCAACATAGTCCGAATCTAGGAAAAGAGTGTGAGAGGTGTTAGAGAGAGGGTTTGCGCAGTGTGTGTAAAAAGGAGAGGCTTGAAAGTAGGCTATGATAATAAATAATTTATGTTAGTAAGTGTGGATGATCCACCAGTATGTGAACTCCATGTTGGATGTGGTTAGCAACGAAGCAAGTAACTCTGTTTAAATGTTTTAGTGCTACGTTGTTGGATGAAAAGAGAATGAATGATGCAGAGTGAATAGGAAAGCTGTGAAATGATAAAGGTGTGTGTGGCATATTACATTCGGGTGTGGTGAATCAAAGGGACCAAGTCTTGAGTGCACTAGAATTTTGCATAAGGGTATGTGGTTACCTGTGTTAATGTATAGTAGTGAAACTATGGTTTGGAATAAGAGGTATAGATCTATGGTACAATCTGTTCAGATAGACAATTGTAGGGACGTGTTTGGTGCGAGAAGAATTGATAAAAGAAGGAATGAACATGTTAAGGGAGTTATGTGGTGTGAAGAAAGATCGACAATTTGAGGTGTAAACAAAGCTAACGAAGATGGCTTTGGGAATATGAGAAAAGGAATGGACGATAGCGTAGTTAAAGTGAGGTTAAAGGATGTATATGTGGTGAGTGATGCTGGAGAAACGCAAATATTTGGATGATAAGAAGAAATGAGTTTAGTCAAGTGAAAAGACCAGTGTCTGAGGAAAGGAATGCGAGTTTGCCAGAAGTTAAAAGAAAGCTACATAATAGGAGTGAAAGGGGGGAGGGTTCCTTTTTCTTCATACTACCCACAATTATTTCTCAATATGATAACAAAAAAAATTCTTTTGTTCTTGATTCTCATTTATATAAAAATAACATATATATAAATTATTATATATTATTAAATAATTTTACAAAATGTTATTTATTATTTATATATATATTATATATATAATTAATAATATAAGATTATAATATTTATAATATATATATTATCTCTATATATACTTATATTTATTATTAAATATATTATATATATAATAATACAATATAAATATATATACGGAAGGTTTACTATAACTTTTATATATATATATGATAATATATATTATATTATATATATATAACGGAGTATATAGTTACTATGGTATATAATATATAGTCTTCACGGTATTAATATGTTAACCAGCGCACTAATATATATATATTTCAACTATATTATATTAATATTAGTATAATATAATAATAAATATATAATTATATGATTATATATTATTATATATAATATTATATTTATTTATATAATATATAATATATTATATATATATATAGTGAATATATGTATAATGAAATAAAATATATAAAAATATATAGGAACAATGTGACAGTGGGAGAGTGATAACCTTTGTGTCGGGGTCACTACCCTCCCTTCCGAGATCTCTTCATCAGCGACACTAATCGGAATAGATGTACGATATTCTGGTGGTTGGGTAGTCCACTTTTTGTTGGAGACACTAGAAAGGCACCAAATAATGAAAAGTCGAAGTGGAGTGTCAAATACCCTTGCTGTCTCGAATCGTTGGTATGTTTTTATGAATATTATTTATTATTATTTATTATTATTATTATTAATTATATATTTATTTTATTATTATTATATTATTCAATTGCAATAATAGATAATATGGTCAGCTAATACAATATGATAAATAATTTTGATGATTTGGAATTCTTTGGGCAAGATGAAAATTACAATTAGAAAAGGGTACGAGTCCCAGGAGTTTCGGATTGTATTAGATGGAGAAAATGGAGGTATATATATTATATATTATTTCTATTATATATATATTAATTATATAAGTATATATTATAATTATATATTAGTTACAGTATATAGTATAATATATATGACATAGTATATCATAACATATATAAATTAAATACATATAAAATACATATTTATGTATATATAAAATATATAAATATATATTCTAATATAACTCTATTAGTATAATATATATATGAAGCATATATACTATAATAATATATATATAATATATATATATTGTTATTCATATATAATGTATATATATAGTATAATGGTAATTTCTGCTGGGACGAGATAGTGGGAATTAACATCATTTATGCTCCAAACATTATGTAAAGAGTATATTTAAAGTCGTGTTGAATAAGTGTAAGACTGCCCAAAAATTCAAAATGATCTTTATATTCTTTTTTTATAAGGGTAATATTATTGCAACAGTTTCTTTTTTGAGGGGTTATAAAGTTTCTTTTATACCACGTTAATATAAAGTATAAATGTGCAGTAATCGTTTCGATTTCTGAATAGTTTTTTTAACAATCTGATGATACAGCTTTTCCTCCACTACGGAAATGGAGGTGGATAACTTTGATTTGTTAAATATTCTATTATGATGTGGACAAACCAGTCTTGCCTACATATCTTTATTGTTGTACACTTTTATCGACGAATACCCTGGATATATATATATATAAAATAAGTATATTATTATACTTATAATATTAGTAATTTAATTTATACGTAATATATTATATATATAATTATATATATAAGTATATATATTATAATATTTATTATATATATAGTACTATTATATACATATATATAAAAAGAATATACAATAGAGCTGGGTTAATATCTCAATGGACTGTTTGAAAGAGCAATATGCCTCCGAGACTAGGGAGCTGCGACATTGTATCTGTTGGCATCACTCTCGTTCTGTAATGTACATGTGAGTCAGCGCCAGGAACGTTGGATATAGAAAGCCTCTGGGAATAATTCCAAGGTCAGTTTAGAATTATTTATTATTTATATATAATGCAATATATTATCACTATATCATATTTATATATAATAAATATATTATCCATTGCTAAGTCCACCTTATATTTTACCAATAACTACAACTCGAAATATCCAAAATTATTATTTCTCTAAATTGTGATCTCGCCATTATAATTAACATAATATATAATATTATATATTATATATTATAAATATATATACTATATATAATAATAGTATATATATATATCGAGTTAATTCGGTGCTATTTTGGTGGGTATCAGTTTGTCTATTTTTAAGGGTTATTTGGTTAAATATGTTCTGTTAGCGTGAGTGGCTATTTGTTGGTGAAGAAGTGTTGGAGTTGTTCGAGTCGTGGATGCTTCTTGATTTGTTGTTAAAAGGCTGGGAGATGGAGAGTTTTAGTCTTGTGTGTGGTGGATAGGGTTATAGAAGATGCAGATTTTGGACAGGGGTTGTGGCATCTACATCTTAGCGTTAAATGGGAATGCCTTTCATTTGTAGGTTGTGTCTATAGCGCTTACTCTTATTATGTGAAAGTGTTAATTAGAGCAGGGAAAGCTAATAGTAAGAAATTGTGAGCTGACTTGTTTGTGTTGTTGGAGTTTTTCTCCATGTTTCCCTTGGTTAATAGTGGGTACCACATACGGTTGAAGCGTAGTTCAGTGATGGGTGGATAAATTGTTTATATAGTATATATAATGTATAATATTATTATATAATAATATATAATATATATATAATATATATAAATATATATTAATATATAATACTATATAATATATATAGGTAGTATATATATATTATATATATATATTATATATATATATATATATAATAGGTTTGTTGCAAAGACTTGTGGTACCTTGAAACCGCTCCCCCACCAACTCCTGGTAGAGTTCAATTGGTGAGGGCATCAACAACTACACTGGAAGTGTGCTGGGGAAATATCCCTGTTGCTGATGCTTATTTACTTCAGGTTTGTTATTTCATTAATTTTTAATTCTTTTTGCTAGTTTTGCATGTATCCGTATTTAACGAAAATTGAAGACATCAAGTGTTGTTGATATCTCTACATTTACTTCAAATGACTTCACAATTAGGTTCAAAAGTATGAGGTACCTCCACCAACGACTGCAACATCAGCACTTTCTCCTGTGCCACATCAGCAACCCCAGCAGCCACCAACTCTGCAACAACATAGTTCTTCACCATCTAATACAGGAACAACTGTCACTTCAACAACTTCATTATCTTCTCCAACGACCCCTGTTAAAGCACCAGTCTCCCAGAAACTTCATACACCACCTCCCCCACCTACTACTACGTCCTCCTCTTCGCTAGTTACACCCCTTGGCCCTAAAGGTTGGTTAAATTTATTTTTTTGTAATTAAAAAACTTTGAATAGTAAGATTACTTTGACAGTTACCGGTATGTTATTATTGTAGGCACTGCCAATATTGTTAGAGTTAAAACCCCAACACAAGGGCAAATACGTGTTGTTGCCCCTGGAGGCCAGACATCTCAAATTCTTCGAACACCTACTCCTGCTACTAATATCAGTGCTCCAAGCACCACCACATCATCAAATATGACTGGTATTGCAGCATTGGCAGCTGCTGCAGCAGCCACACAGAAATTAACCACAGTTAGTGCTGGAGGCCAAAGTTCACTCAAAGTTCTTCCTTCTACTTCAATTGTTTCTCCTCAAACTGTCAAAGTTGCAAATACTGTATCTGGCCAAACAGTACGTCTCATATCTCCAACTGGGCAGGTAAGTTACCTAAATACAATTTATTAATCATCATACAAGATTAAAATTTATGGACCTATCTAATAATATTTGATTTTATTGATCTTACAGGGAGGAGCAGCAGGAGGTAAACAGTTCATTCTTCAGAAGAGTAATCTTCCTGGTGGACAACCTCAGATTGTCACATTAGTCAAGACTAGCAAAGTACTTGCTCCTGTGAGTAAATTTTTTTTGTGCTTGGGCTGTGGAGGGTGAAATTGCACTAAGAGAACAAAAGTTAAATATTGTAGGATTCAGATAATGGAAAAACAAAGAGATGCAGTTGGGTGAGAGGATAGTTACATCTGGAAATGAAAAAAAAAACTTTCTTTTGGTGAGGAGAGAGAAGTAAAATATTAAAAACTAGAATATGCTTTAGAAGTTGGAAGAAAATGGAGTTTATAACAGCAATTTATAGTACAATATAGAATTAGAAGTACAAGGATAACAATTATTATATAGTAAGAGAGATAAGCATATTTATGGGAAGGCGTGTTATGTTTGAGATTTTTTGAAAATAAAATATTTAAGAGATTTACAAAATATATTCAAATACTCTAATTATTTGCAATCATATATAATTTTGTCATTATTTAGATTCCTAAGGTGAACCTTGTCCAAAGTAAACCTGGAATTGGTACCACTGGTCCTTACAATAGTAAAACTTGTAAACACTCAAACAGCTGGTATCCAAGTCTGGAACCACTACATAGCATCTTCCACAAATTCTCAAACTGAGGGCCCAACTAAGCTTTTGCCAGCTGGTGCCACCTCCATTGTTTGGAACTCAGCAAAGACAAAGAAGAAAGCTTTGGTCCCCGGGCAAGAAATATTGTCATTACTTTAAAGCGGCAGGGTCAGTAAGGTGTATATATATATGTAACTTAATATGTATATGTATATATATAAAAATAAAATTTTTTTTTTATATATATATATATATATATATACTCTATACTCACAATATATATATATCTATATAAAACCAACCAGAAAATAAAATAACACCCAAATCACCACAAAATATATATATATATATATATATATATATACAGGTATATATATATGAGAGATTACCTCCCATTCGCCATTTGTGGCGTAAGGTATATCCCATTGCCCAATGGTTCGCCCCATTTGCAATCATATCTATGGTTGGGAAAAAAACGTTTTTTTCAAATCGTGTTTTTTTTAATTTTTTTTTTATTCTTTTTTTTTCATTAAATGTATTTTTAAAAATATAAAGAGGCTAATATAATATTTCATTTGAGTATTTTCGTTTTTCAAATATGAGGATACTTGAAATTAAACAAATATTTCATTATGATTTATAAAATAGCAGAACTACCTTTCTCTTATATTTTATCAATTGTTTTTGTTACAATTTACAGTAGGTTGTAGCCTGCAGACTGCTGTTTGTAGGCTTCTACTTACTAATTTTACTATGTATTTTACATTTGTATCATATAATCATATTTATAATTTACTTTTAAACATTAATGTATATTATATTTATATAGAATGAGTCTGAATGACAAAACTCAAAAGTGACTTAAGGGATGCAAATGAAATAATAAAAATATTGAAATTAAAAATATACCAAGACTGTAAATGAAAGAGGATGAGTGGATGACTAAATTAAATATTTGACTTTGGCATATCAACTTTTGATTTCTAATCACTAGTCCCCACTCCCCAGACCCCAGTCACTACTGAGTACTGACTACTGTGCTGTGACTACTGTCAAGCTCATTATCACTGGGCTCATCAGCGTGATCAGCCACATTTAATTAATTTAATTTACCTTTTATTTCCTTAAAAAGTACAGTCACACGACTTTTTGCACATGGCATTTCTAAATTCTGATTAAATAATTATGATAAAAATGTTACTGAAAGCTGAAACAGAGTAAGAAAACATTAATGAAGCCACAAACAAAATATGAATATCAAAATTCAGAATATAAAATAAAAATATGGAAAACCCATAAAAATTTTGAACACAAACTCAGGGGCTTCCCCCTTGTAGGAAATTGGACAAAAATGTCTCAAATTAGAGCATATTTGCTAAAACTTATAATATAATTGTTCAAACATGTAAATTCCACAACTTAATTGAAAAAATGAAAAAAACAAATTTTTACTTGTTTTTTTTCAGGTTGTTTTTTTTCAAAAAAAACGAGCTTGTTTTTTTCCTTTCCCAACCATAATCATAACCACATTCTTCTTTGGAGTAGACTCCGTATCACATACAGACCATAAAACACTAATGTTGGAGACGACACGTTTTTTCATATATCCTTGTGTGTGTGGGAGAAAGAATTCTCATAGCGTACGTTGTGTATCTTAAGGAGTCGACTAGAAGGACAGTGGTAGTTGTGTTGACGACCCGCTACCATTTATCTTTTCGCTAAGAATGCTTATACATGCCTCTCGGACCTGGTAGTGTGCCGTAAGCGAACTTGTATCTTTCGGAAAATGTATGAATCGTTTGGGTACGATCTTAGAATAAATGACGAGGAGAGAGGTTGATGGATGTATTTAGAAAGGAGTAAATTCGATTTTCTTGCTGTGACGAAACAAACATGAAAAGAAGCGATGAAGACGAGTGGTGTGGGGCGAAATATGTGTGTGTTCTGGAGTAGAGAGAAGGAGTTGCGATTCGGATGAGTAACTTCTGGCACCACAGAGCTATGGTGGATTTTGTTTGTGTGAATATTAGAATACTAATGATTAAATTTAAGTTTGAAAAGGGCAAGGTAAGTGTGTGTTTGTAACAAATGATTGTGCGTTAGGTGTGAGAAGAATTGATGAATGAGGAATGATCGTGTTAGGAGTTGTGATGTGAAGAGTTTAAATCAATGAGAATAAACGAGTGTGTGTAAGATTCTTTGGACATATGGAAAGGATGGATGATAGTCGGTTGGTTAAACGGATGTATAGTGGTGAGTGTACTGGGAACCGACAGGCTGGGAGACCGAAGAAAAAGTGGATTGAGTCAGTAAAAGAATGTCTGATGGAAAGGAATGTGTGTGGCAGAAACGAGAAAAAAAGATGCATGATAGGAGTGAATGGCGGGGTTTGGTGGGGGGAGTATAGTTGTGGGTCGCCTAGTCCAAGGGATGAATCCTACCATGACAAGATACCACAGTGAGGGTTCTTCTCGGTCTGGTGAAGCTCTAGGAGTTTTCACATAGGGGTACGGAGGGGACAGTTGGTGGGAGCTGTTTCCTGTGTATCTTGCACACCTCACCTCAGTCTGGGGAAAGGAGGTAGATGATTTTATATATATATATATAATATATATTAGTGATGCAGGTAACATCCGCATCCGCGGAGCATCCGCACATTATTAAAGATCCGCATCCGCGCTTTGCACTGCGGATGTTTATTGTCGAGATTTGAAAAAGAATTTTATAATAAAAATACTTAAAATGAATCTGAAAAAGAAAATAAAAATGTCAATGAGTTGAAGGCAATTCAAAAACGGCTTGATATTCCATATCTTAATGTTATCAAAGACATTCCAACTCGCTGGAATAGTACACTTCATATGATGGAAAGAAGTATTGCTCAAAGAACTTCTTGCTTCGTACGCCAGTTCGTATTCCAAAGTTAACAATCTTATTAATTTGGAAAATTACATCATATCACACTGCATTTAGCTATTTAACCATTTGAAGAAACACCAAAAATAACCTCTACAGCTTACCATATAACCCATGTACAATACCACCATTAATCTCAACATACAGGAAGCATTTTTGAACCCATCTTCAAATAGAAAATGATGACAGTTTAAAAAGAATGAAGACGTCATAATTAAACTGAATTTGAAAAACGCTTGGTTCTATTGAAAATTAATACGACCTTTATACTATTACGAAAACTTACTTAGATTCATTATAAAGCAGGTTTTTGTAACGATATTGGAACAAATTTAAATCGTTACTTTGTGTTTTAGTTGAAAAACTTCAATCTGAACATTGATCTATTCGCCACTCGGCTAAAAGGAAAAAAAAAAACAAAATCTACAGAACCAACGCATCTACAAGCAAATCAATAACAGATTCACTGGAAGAGTTTCTAGTAGTAGTGAAGAAACACACGCATTACCAAAAGTGTAGTGCAAATGATGAAAACTATCTCCAAGAAAAACGATTAGATTCAAAATGATGATCCAATTAGTTGGTGGAAAGCAAAATGTTACCCACGCTTGAGTAAACTTGGCAGTTGAAAAACTTCAATCGAACAGTCTATTAATTAGCCATCCATTAAAGGAAAAAAATGAAATATACAGAACTTCCAACATCTTCTACAAGTAAATCAATAACAGATTCACTGGGAGAATTTCTACAGTCAGTAGTGATGGAAGAAACCCGCACATTATCAAAAGATGTAGTTCAAATGATTGAAAACTATCACAGCAAGAAAAACGACTAGATACAAATCAAATGACGATCCTATCAGTTGGTGGAGTGTTAATTAAGCAAAAATGCAAATGTTTACCACGCTTAGTAAACTTGCAGGAAATGCCTGGCCTGTCACTCCAGCTAGTGTTCCAAGAGTGAGAGAAATTATTTAGCAATGCTTGTAATATATGATGAAAGAGAAACTTGAACTCTCAGCAGAAAGAAGGCAGAAATATTGATTAATCTCTCAGCACAACCTTCCCATGAAGCTGAATTTCAATACTAGTGCAAAAAAGTATATAATCCATGTAAAATCCTCTTTCATTAGGGTCGGAGGTTAGGGAAAGAGGTTATTGGGTGCATTTGAGTTGGGTTCCGTCCAGCACCCTGTTAACATTATATTAATAGATTGTGGCTAAAACTCTGATATATATATATATATATATATATATATATATATATATATATATATATATATATATATATATATATATACTATATATATATATATATAATAATATATATATATATATAATAATAATATAATAATATGTAATAATAACTGTATATAAATATATATAATAATAATATATAAATAATAATAATATATATAATAATAATAATAATATGTATATATATATATATATATGTATAATAATATATAACATAATATAATATGTATAATAATAATATAATAATAATAATATAAATATGTAATAACTAATATATGTATAATATATAATAATAGTATATATATATATATATATAATAATATAATATATATATATAATATATATATGTATATATAATATATATAATAATAATATATATAGCATATGTATATATATATATTAAACGTCACGCATCCGCGGATGTTAACGCATCCGCGGATGCGAAAAAAATGACATCACTCCTGCATCACTAATATATGTATATATAACAACCTTATATATATACATAACAATAACGCCATATATATATATATATATATATATATATATATATATATATATACATATATATATATATAAAATAAACCAAACCATCTTAATATACTCTCATTTATTCTCCCATTAACTCCTTTCTTCACACCACACAGCTCCCTAATATGATCATTCCTCATTTTATCGATTCTTCACACGTAACACTCTCTTAAGATTAACCATCTGAGCAGACTGCACCTTAGATCTATGCATCCATCCCGCACCATAGTTTCACTACTAGGCTATATATTAACACCGGTAACAATGTATCTTCATGCAGAACCCTAGAGGACTCTTAACTTAGTCGCCTTGCATTCACGAAAGATTTAAATGCCAAAGCCACTTTCCAACCACACAACTTTTCTGTTCTATTCCATTCAGTTCCTTTTTATACAACATATATATATGGCAAAAATATTTAAAATGGGTACTTATTCCAATTGCCTAAAATCCAGCATAATTTCACACAACACATCACCTTATTTTTCTCTACCATTACTTTCAAACACTTCCTTTTGCACACCCTGTCAAACCTCTCTACCAATCTTCTCAAACTTTCTTCTGATTCACCATACAAAACCAAATCAATTGCATATAATAACCAAGAGGCATCCTCCACTCTCTTCCATTCTCCAGTCTAACACCTTCCCTATCCACCCGTACTTTAAATTCTTTCATCATCCCACCCTATACAAATTAAATAGCCGTGTAGACATAACACATTTCTGCCTAACTCCCCTTTTAATATTAAACTATTCACTCTCCATCCCATTTATTCTTATACACGTTGCACTATCAAAATACCTTTAATTTCTTGGAAAAGCCTAGCACACAAATCATATATCATTTTTACATGCCAAAGAGCTTCCTTATTAATTCTGTTGGAAGTTCGTAAGACCTTAGTTAGTAAAGTTTATTCTTTCCCTTTTTAACACTCATTTACTTTATTGTAAAAATTTGATTTTACATCCTCTACCACCTCTAAATGCACTTTGTTCAACAATCAACCCCTCAGTCAACTCGGCGTACTATTTCAACCAAAATACGAGCATATATCTTCCCTACAACAGTCAATAAACTAATTATTAGTTTTTAACTAGTTCCCTTGCTATAACCCTTACCTTTATCCAAGGGTACTATTACTGCTCTCCTCCAGTCCACCTAGCTACACCCTCCACAAATGCTTTGTTACAAACTGCCATGCCAATCAATCACAATTTCACCTCTATTCTTGATCATTTCACCAGTAATTCCATCTATACATGCTGACTTACCAATCTTAAACTTTCTCACTCTATTTATTACCTCATCCCTAAAATAACTGCTACTCTTACACCATCAAATTCACTAACATGCACTTTTTCATCACTGCTAATGTTATGCAAATTTTCCAAGTGTTTCATCCTCGCTTGCATTTAATGAGTCACGAAAGCACCATTCCTCTTCATTCTATAAAGATTCCCTTTACTCTCATTTATTAACCTTACGCACTTAATTCCAAATCAGCTTCTTATTCCCTTGCAAGTCCCCATTCGTAATTCCAAACTGTTCATTTACCTCATTTTTTGCCTCGTACGTATGCAACTTTTAGCCTTCAGGACTCTCTTCCTCTCTCTATATTTCCATACACCTTTCTTTCTAAACCTCATCATTAACTTTTTAGCTTAACCTCATCATTAACTTTTAGCATATTCAACCACACCTCTTTTTTTTTTTTACCGCTTTCATCACCTCTTCAATCCACCATCCGCTATTGATAGTCTTTCTTCCTACTTTATTAGCACACCCACATATTTCTCTTGCACTATTAAGAATCGCTTCCTTCATTTGCTTCCAGATTTACAGTTTCATCCTGTTCACGTTCAACTGACTTATTAGCAAGTGCTCACATACTTTTCTGTATAATCCTGTTCTTTTAACTTCTCACTCCTAATTCTTTCCTTTCCCTCCATGAGACCACTAACTTTACATAAAACATCATGATCTGATATCCCACTCCCAAACCCCACTCTGATTTAACATCCATCGTATACTTCAACATCCCCTTTTCACCAACACAAATTCAATCATACTCTTCACTTCAACACCATCTCCACCTACATCAACTCTCGTATACTTATTGATAGTCTTGTGCTCGAAAAATGTATTACTTGCACACTTATTTCTCCACACTCCAATCCATCATCACCTCATCATTCTCATTTTCTCTGACAACCACAAAAGCAACCTATTGTACCATCCCTCATTCGATCACCTATCCAACCATTCAAGTTGCCCAAAACACCCTAAAGCTCCTCCTCATCCCTTACCAAACATCATTCAGATCGTCCCAGAAAATGTTAGTCTCCTCAACATCCCCTTCAGATGGAAGATATGCTACAACCTCTCATACCTTAACCTTCTCAAACTTATATTTAACCATTGCAAAATTATACTTAAATTAGAAATTCTCTCTCTCTCTCTCTCTCTCTCTCTCTCTCTCTCTCTCTCTCTCTCTCTCTCTCTCTCTCTCTCTCTCTCTCTCTCTCTCTCTCTCTCTCTCTCTCTCTCTCTCTCTCTCTTTTTCTCTCTCTCTCTCTCTCTCTCTCTCTCTCTCTCTCTCTCTCTCTCTCTCTCTCTCTCTCTCTCTCTCTCTCTCTCTCTCTCTCTCTATCTTATTCTCTCCTCTTTCTTTCTCTCTCTCTCTCTCTCTCTCTCTCTCTCTCTCTCTCTCTCTCTCTCTCTCTCTCTCTCTCTCTCTCTCCCTCTCTCTCTCTCTCTCTCTCTCTATTTTTGTTACCTTCCTCCCTCTCTCTCTCTCTCTCTCTCTCTCTCTCTCTCTCTCTCTCTCTCTCTCTCTCTCTCTCTCCTCTTTCTATCTCTCTCTCTCTCTCTCTTTCCTCTCTCTCTCTCTCTCTCTCTCTCTCTCTCTCTCTCTCTCTCTCTCTCTCTCTCTCTCTCTCTCTCTCTCTCTCTCTCTCTCTCTCTCTCTCTCTCTCTCTCTCTCTCTCTCTCTCTCTCTCTCTCTCTCTCTCTCTCTCTCTCTCTCTCTCTCTCTCTCTCTCTCTCTCTCTCTCTCTCTCTCTCTCTCTCTCTCTCTCTCTCCCTCTCTCTCTCTCTCTCTCTCTCACTCTCTCTCCTCCTCTCTCTCTCTCTCTCTGCTCTCTCTCTCTCTCTCTCTATATATACTATATATATATATATATATATATATATATATATATTAGGTTGAAGATTGGGAATTCAGTGACAGGAAAGCAGACAATAGAATTACAAAACCCGGTGGTGTACAAGGTATTCAGTCTTTAAGGCAGCAGTCCTCTCAGATTATTGTTGTCTCATCAGCTGCAGGCATTAAAGGTGTTCAAAGAGCATTTGCTTTACACGCACAAAGCTGCTCCGCAGGTGTATAATTGCCTATATATATCATATATATGTATGCATATATATATATATATAACTAGCATATATATATATGTAACGCATATATATACTCATATATATAACAATATATACATATATATATATACTATATATATATATAATATATGCTCTTAACATATATTAGCACGAAATTTTAAATGAAATTTTGAGTTATTAATGCAAAATTTTAGGAACAATTTACAACTATGAATAAAAATGATGAGTAAGAAAAATATTTGTATAGTTATTACTTGTATGGGTGTTTAAATTAATATATTTCATATCTTAGGCATTATTATTATTATTATTGT
>JABUQX010110781.1:7500-32500 GCA_015478945.1 Trachelipus rathkii | reverse complement strand
ATTGAAAGTCATGTCGGCAGCTGACTTGGAAATTTCCATCACTTCGTTAGATTTTGACTTTATATGTCAAATTTAGGGTTTCTAAGGTCGGTGAGACAGTTTTTGGGATCAGGATGACCTTTTTCTGATTTTTTAACCTGAATTTTGAGATCTAACCCCCAAAACAGGTGATTTTGATTCCTTGGAGTTTTTAAATTATCGCTAAACCATTTATGATGATGCCAATCAATTTGTCGTGGAATTTTAACCCCAAATCAATATTTAAATCGTCTTTCTATCTTTCTAAATGTTCTGGTTGCCTTATTACGTTGAAAAACATATTCGAGAGAAAATAATTACTATTGTTTAACACTCACTCGAAATGATCGGTGGTGAGCAACACAAATGGTATGGTAGTCATTCAGCGTTCAATGCTTCTCTGACGTCACTAAGGTCCGCCAATATTTTATTTCCCCTCAACTTAGGGGAGTTATATTTGACGTATTCACCTCCCTAGCTGGTGGTGTCATTTTGTCTGAGTATCGGTCTCAAGCTGCTACGCCCTTCCAAGGAAGGGTGCTGAGCCCCCCAAGTAGGAAATGGTTGTAGATAGATAAAAACAAATAATCAACAGGACTCGGAGGATGAATTGGAATTAAAGAAGAGGACGGAACCTGAGTTGACTCGTGTGTCGGAGCACTGAGTCGGAGCCGGAGCCGGAGCCGGAGCCGGAGCCGGAGCCGGAGCCAGAAGAAAACCACAGAGTGAATAGCATAGGAAGATGCTGGAAGGATGATGAAGAAGGAATAAAAAGAAGTCTCATGTGCCGGAGCACTAAGACGGAGCCGGAGTCGGAGTCAGAAGAAAAATGAAGAAATGCATGGATTGCATAAGAAGGGAAGATAAAGGAAGAATGAAGAAGAACAAGGTGGAAACTGAGAACGCTCATGAGTCAGTTTCGGAGCCGGTGCTGGAGCTGGAGCTGGTGCGATGCTGAGTTAGCAAACATTCGCTTAACAACACAATATTGACGTCAATGTATATGTTTACGAACCTAGAGCTCGAATTTCCGATAGTCACCACGTAACATGATCGCCCATGAAGGGGTCCCAGACGGAAAATAAATCTCAAAACTCAGGTTAAAAAAAAACTCAGAAAACTGTCAACCTGACCTAAAAAACGGTCTCATCGACATTAGAAATCCTAACTTTGGCACATCAAGTATGAAAATCTACCAAAGTAATGGAAATTTCCAGGCCAGATGCCGACATGATTGCAATTTTCTTCAGTTTAGAAGCTCAAGAGCCTCTTAAAACGATCTTCCAGGCCTTTGAAACGGTCTCTCAGACCTTGGAAATCCATTCTTGTCACGTCAAGCTTGAAAAACAGAAGAATGTGGCAAAATGTTGCCTTGCAAACTTCCGGGCCCATCATGCCGCATGATACGGTCCCCATGGCATCCTATAAGATAGCAATAGCAGTTATATATATATATATATGTTGTTGTTGTTATATTACATATAGATATATATATATATATATATATATTTATTGCTATATATATATATATATCATATATAATATATATATATATATATATATATATATATATATATATAGATATGTTATTATAAGGTTATATATATATATATATATGCTATATATATATATATATTAAGTATATATATAAGGTTATCATATATTATATATATATATATATATATATATATAAATATAATTTTTGATTTCATAAAGTTGATTTTGTCTTCTTTTTATTATGTCTTAAATGAGTTTTTTTTCATTTACAAAATTATTTTTATATTGTAGTTAAGTTATTTCCTTCCAATCGGTTACTTATTGAGTTAAGTCTGAAAAACTAAACTATACCATAGGTGATGCAATGTTGGGTATAATATGCATGACAGACCGCTCGTTGAAGCGCTCGCTTCAAATGTGCGGCTGCGCGCGTAGGTTGAATATATATATATGAGGTATATATATATATTATATATATATATATATATATATATATATATATATAGTTATATATATATATATATATATATATATATATATATATATATATATATATATATATAATAGTATAATAATTTTTCCGAACGTGGACGAGGTTCAAATTAAAATACATAAAGGGGCTTTAAAGTATGGACGGGCCTTCTTTCTCTTCCCCACTCACTTTCTGTTTTTGACGTGCACGGCCTTCGTTACCAATCCCAAACTTCGTGTCTCAGAAAAAGAAGGTAAGATAATGATGTAATATATACATATATTAAGAGAGAAAGAGTATATATATATATATATTATGTATATTATATATATATAGAAGAAGAAGAAAGAGTATATATATAGTTATGCTATATATATATATATATATATATATATTATATATATATATATAGTCGTATATTCCTGAAAACTGTTTGAATTAGAGTTTTCCAAAGCGTTGCATTTTAAAAACATTTGAAAATTTATTCCTCTAATTTTTTTTCTTTCTTTTTCCGTTAAGCTAAAAACCTTTAAAATGGGTTTTACTCTCTTCACTTCGTCTTTAAACAGCAATGACGTTAAACACTACATGAACGCACACAAGATTTCTTGCATTTACGTACATACATAATTTCTTACTAACCGGTCCAGAATACGCATTATTGTTATATACAAAGGTGCGGATGTGAAAATTTTGTGTGGTTTATAAAAGATAAAAATATTAAGAAAATTTTATACTTATCCAAAATCCTTATATATATTAGTATATATATATATATATTGATTATATATATATATATATATTGTATATATGTTAATATATATAGGTATATATATTATATATATATACATATATTATATATATATATATATAACATATATATGTATATATATATATATATATATATGGTGCTATTATTATTATTGTTATATATATTACATATATATATATAATATATATTAGTTACTACATATTATATATATTATATAACATATATATACATATGTTACATATTGGGTTATACATAGAGTTATATACATATGAGCAGTTGGTTGGCTGGCGTTATTACATAAAGAGCATATATATATACATATATATAGTATATATATTATATATATTGTATAAATTATATATATATATATAGAGAAATATATATATATATATATATTATATAGGTATATATATATATATAAGAGCATATATATTATATTATATATATATATGTATATATAAGGTTATATATATGCTGTATAAGGTTGCTATATATATAAGTTATGGTTTGGTTGCTAGTTGGATATATAGAGCATATAGAGTTGCTATATACATATATATATAATACAGTATATGTAGTTATTATATATATATAATATATTATTAAGGCATATATTATATTGTTAAGATTATGATTATATATATTATTATTATATTATTATTATTATGATATGTGGTATATATTGTTATTACGTATTAATATATTATATATATTGGTTATTATTATTATTACATTACTATATATATTATTATTATATATATTATGTTGATAAATATATATATATTACATAAATATATATATGATATATAGAGTTATTATTATTATTAGATATATATATATTGGTTACTGGGTTGGTTGTTATTACAAGACAGAAGAGCAGCTGTATTATTAGCATATATATATATATATATAATGTTCTTAAATGGAATATAAAGAAAATATGATTTTCAGACTATTTGACTTGAGGATTATAGAATACCCAATTTCATCAATTACTAAGAATCATTGTAATATGCCTTTTAGTGTGCTGGTGGTGAAAAAGTTTTAATCTATAGAATATTTTGCATTATATATTTACATTATATATAAAGTTACTTCGTTTCATATAAAGTCTTCACATCTACCCTATGCAGTATTGTTTATTTAAGTTTCATTTAACTCAATAACTAATGAAAAACCATTGAAGTACAAGATAAAATAATTTTTGAAAATGAAAAAAATCTTATTTAGAGACAGAGATAATAAAAAATGCAGAAAAATCGACTTTAAGAATATCCTATTTCTGATTTTTCATCCTCGGATCATAAAATGAATTTCTTAGCCATTTGTATATATATATGAGGTATATAAATAGTTAGGTTAGCAGGTGTTATAAGGTATATATATAGTATATATATATATATATATATATTACTATTAGAAGCACATAGTATATATATATATATATATATATATATATCAGCTTCTTTTATTAATTATTCTGAAATCCTCACATATTTGTCTAATGAGGGCTCCACCCCGCACCCAGACCAGCGAGTTTGAATAATAAAGTGCATCAAAATAATAAAACAATGTTCAATAAAAAAAAAGGCATCTTGCAGTGAAACCATCTTTGCAATCACCGATATCCGTAGAATTAATTTAACTCTCTCTCTCTCTCTCTCTCTATATATCCAAAAATATCGAGCAGAAAAATTAGTATATGTATATCTGTTACAGTAATAGCAGCTATTAGTTAAGTGAGTATATATATATACAAGGTTAAGGTTACAGTTACTATGTGGTTGGTTGCAGGCTATGGTAATAGTGACGCGTTGATTTTTTTTCAACATCCGCGACGCATGAGTGACGAATATCCGCGGATGTTTATTATTAGATATGTTGGTTATATATATATATATATATATATATATATTATATAGCAGCATATATATATATATATACATATATATAAGTATATACTCGAGTCTTAGCCACAACTATTAATACCTCGTGTTACCAGGGTACGAGTGAATCTAAACTCAATGCAATACCAACTCTTCCCTCAACCTTCGCCCTTAAAGAGAGAGACGGATTATATACTCTTTTGCACTAAAATATTGAAATTCAAATATAGGGAATGTTGGGCTTGAGAAACAATTTTCCGAGAGCCCAGCATTGCTAAATACTCGAACTTGGAACATAAGTTGGAGGACAGGCCAGTATTTCCTTGTAAGTTTACTTAAAGCGTGTGTAAACATTTTGTTTAACTTCAACACAATGATTGACTATCATATTTAAATTTAATCGTTATCTTGGTTATAAGCCAACTACTTGCACTACATCTTTTTGGTATCGTGTGTTTTCATCATCACCATTGACTGGGAAATTTCTTTTCCAGTGAATCTAATATAAGATGATTTTTCCACTTGTAGAAGGTGTAAGTTCTGTATCTTCCTTTTTTTGTTTTTCCTTTTTAGTCTGTGGCGAATTCTTAGTCTCTAATAAATAATAAGTTGAAATGTAAATAAGAAGCGAAGATTACTATTCACTTACATTGTTATGCTACAAAATCCAGCCTTTATAACTGGATCTAAAGTTTCAAATAGTATGAAGGTCATTAATTTCCACAGAACCAAAGCGTTTTTCAGGCTCTTTAATTACATCTTCATTCTTTTTAAAACCGTCATCAATTTCTTTCATTTGAAGACGGTTCAAAATTCTTCCTTATAGCTTTAAGATTAATGGTATTACATCGGAGACAGAAGCTGTAGAGGCGCTGATTTTGTTGGTAATTTCTTCAAGGTTTCAATAGCTTAATGCAGTGATATGATGTCATTTTCACATTAGTAAAGAGTGTTAACTTTGGAATACGAACTGGCGTACGAAGTAAGAGGTTCTTTTGAGCCATTCTTCTTTCCATATTATATGAAGTGTACTATTCCAGCGACTTGGATTTGATAACAACATTAAGATATGGAATATCGACTTGAATTGCCTTCAACTCATTTTTCATTTTCATTCTTTTTTTCAGAAAAATCTTTGGTATTTTTATTATAAAATTTTATCAAATCTCGTCAATAAACATCCGCGCAACATCCGCAGGGCAAAGGGCGGGATGCGGATGCGGATGGATGTACCCATTGTGGTGATGCGGATGCGGATGCGGATGTTAACTCTGCATCAATTAATATATATATATATATATATATATATATATGAGATATAAGGTATATATATATATGGTTGGTTATTATTAAGTTATTACAGCACATATTAATAAGGCGCATAAGGTACAGCACAGGGCTGAGAGCAGCATATATATTATCATATAGAAAGCATATATAGTTAAGGTTAGCTAAAGATATATACTATATATATAAGAGCAGCATATAGAATTTATTCGTACGTAAGGTATATATATATATATATACAGAAGAAAAAGTGGTAGAAGATATATATATGCTAAGTTATATATATATATATATATATATATATATATATATATAAAAGTATATGGTGGAGAGTATATTCTCAAAACTTTTTACAATTGCATCTACATATATAGAATTTTTAACTGAACCTATCTAGTGAAACTAAGATTCCCTGAAAGTTTATATAAATTAGGTTATATAACTGCCAAACCTCCACCCTACGTCCATATATAAATATATATTATATATTATATATATATATATATATATATATATATATAAGTAGCATATATATATATATATATATATATATATATATATATATATATATATATATATATATATATATAAAGTGTTAAAAGCTTATCAATAAAACCATGCTAGCTTTAAATAATGGGGCTAGTTACGGGTTATTACAAAACACTCAATTTTCAAGGCTGAATGAATAATGATATAAACAAACAGCCAGTTAAAATGATCATATGAAGAGAAGTCAATAGAAGTGCTGCCTTCCACTTACAGTAAAGAAAAGGCCTCTGTTCTAAAATAGTTAGAAGGAGTCAACCAAAATATAAATTCAGATAGCTTAATGATGTTTAACTTTTGAAATTGTAGATTTTCATATAGGGTTTAAAGTTCCAAATATATAAAGATTCCAAAATTCCAAATCCCAAATCTTCAGCATTTCCATGATCTAAAATTTTGAATTTTGATCCGATATATGATGATTAAACCTTGAAAGAATGATTATAAATGGCCGAATAGGGTGGGATGATGGAGATCCTCTAAAGTTCTACTTGAGATACCCTTGTGTTCAGCACTGTGTGGAGAGCATCTAAACGGTCTTTTCTTATAGAAAGCATCACAGCTATCCCATTTATATAAATAAACAATTGAAGAACACAAAGCTAACGGTAGATTTTCTAATTTTAAAGAATTTACCAATTTCTATTATCATTTATGAAAAATTAATTTAAACTTAAATTGTGGGAGATGTATTCAATAAATTAGTTATTTTCTACTATTAATTTCGTAACTAATTCTTCCTAAAAACGGTAATATTTCATATAAAGAATCTTTTATTAGCAGAATATATAGGGTGAGAAGGTTGAATTTTTTCATCGTGTTAGTTTTTAAATAATTGTCACCAAAAAGTTGGGAAATCATTTTTCAAAAAATAAGTTTCTTAAATAGGTCAAGTTCATTGCTAAGATTTAAGTAGGATGAGAGATTTTGTATCCTCTATCAAACAAACGTTTCATAATCAAATTTACGCAAACATGATGAATGGGATAAAAATGATTTAAATTTTTATTAATCCGGAATACAGGTTTTCTCTAAATACTGAAGTTTTCTGAAATTTATTATTCTCTTCCTCTATATATTTTAATAATTCAAGAATGCCAGTGAGTTTTCTTTCTTTTTTTCTGTTTCAACTGTAAACTTAATGTTAGGATGCTTTGAATTCAGATATTCTTTAAACATATTAACATGTTCAGAAGATTCGAAAAGAAGGAATGAATCATCTAAATATCTTTTATAAAATTAAGTTAGATTTGCAATTAGCAATCCATAATTTTTCAAAGTTACACATGAAGATGTTGCTAAGGGTCGGGCCCAATGGGCTTCCCATCGCAACTCCATCAATCTGTTTGTAGAATTTATTATTAAACATAAATATAATATCTTTAGTGGACATGGAGAGTAATTCATAAAAGCTTTTCAAATCCAAACCGTTAACAGTTGAGTTGTGATCAAAAAGTTCTTTAGTAATAATATTCAAAGTTTCATCTAGAGGAAAGCTCTATGGCAGGTGTTAGTAATATATGGTGCTGGTAGTAGGCCCCTGAATGGAATCAAAAGTATGTTTAACGATTGTGAAGCGTGTGTAAGAATAAATGGAGTCGAAAATGATTGGTTAAATATTAATAGCAGAGTGAGGCAGAGATTGACTATGTCTGCTTGGTTATTAAATTTGAATATAAATGGGGTTATGAAAGAATTAGAGGTGAGGGTGGGAGGGGACAGTGTTAGAATGATGGAGAATGGAAGAAAGTAGAGGGTGCCCTATATATTATATGCTGATGATTTGATTTTGTGTCGAATCTGAGGAGAGTTTGAGAGGATTGGTAGAGAGATTTGGCAGGGTGTGTGTAAAAGGAGGGTTTGAAAGTAAACGTAAGGGGACGGTTGTGAGTGAAGACAGTCCTCGATGTTAAGCTATGTTAGATGGTGAGCAGCTGGAACAAGTGTCTGAGTTTAAATATTTAGGATATATGTTGATGAAAAGGGACGGATGATGCAGTATGAGGAAAGTTGTGAATGGCAAGGAAGGTGGCTGGTGCAATTAAATTGTTGATGGATGTAAAGCGATTAAGTCTTGAGTGCGCTATGTTGAGGGTATTATGTTACCTGTGTTAATATATAATAGTGAAACTAAGGTCTAGAATAAGAAAGTGTGACAGATTCAAAGTACAAATGAGTTCAGATGCAGAATTCGGGGCGTGTTAGGTGTAGAGAAGAATTGATAAAAATGAGGAACGAACATATTAGAGAGTTGGTGTGTGGGGTAAATGCAGAATAAATGAAAGCACGTTGAGATGGTTTGGTCATGAGGAAAGGATGGATGATAGTCGGTTGGTTTAACGGATGTATAGTGGTGAGTATGCTTAGAATCGACAGGCTGGGAAAAACCGGAGAAAAAGTGGTTTGGGAGACAGTAAACAAATGCCTGGGAGTAGAAATGTGAGTTTGGCAGAGGTAGAAGAAAGGTGAATAATAGGGAGTGAATATGGAGTTTTGTGGCCTACATTAAAGAGGATGAACTCCTGATAATATTTTAGAGATGTCATAGTGAGGGTCCATCATGGTCAGTCTCGTGAAGCTCTATGGTGGATTTGACTGCAGTGACGAATTCTCACCAATAAGGTAAGGCTGGGCTTTTGTTTCGATTATGGGCTCACGTCATGTTCTTCTACCACTCTTCTGTTCCGGTGCATGTTGCGCACCCAACCGTTAATCTGTGCAGATCCGTGAGGAGAATAAAGAAAATTAGTTGCTATTATGCAGCATGAGTTTAGCATATATATACATATGTTGTTATTATATATATATATTAAGCATAATATAGTTAAGTTATATATATATATTATATTTATTATATATATATATATAAGGTTATATATATATTAGGTCTGTAATACCCGCACGATATCTCGAAAACTAAGATAAGCACAAGAAAACTGATAGAACATATAAAGCGGAATCAAAGAAATTGTATGTGGAAAATGAAAAATTTCCATTTCTTTTTTTTTTATATATTTTTTTTTTATATCTCAAAACTACGATAGTAAGAAAACTGATAACATATTTAGAATCAGCGTATGTAATATGTAAGAAAAAGATTTTTTTTTTTAATTAAAAGAATACCTATAAAACTGCCAAAAAGATGCAAGAGTGGTCTGACTGGACAGAGATTGGAGCTGATTGTTTCTTCCAGGTCTCCGGAACCCCTGCTCTTTGGCATTGGGTGTTGCGGGGTTCCTCCGCCCCTCCCCCTACGGGGTATGGCTCTCGGCCTCCCACCGTCGGCTCGAGCCCCTAAAAATATTTACGCTGCCGCTGATTCCATATATGTCTTTAGTTTTCTTCTACCTATCGTAGTTTGAGATATAAAAACAAAAAAAAAAATGAAAAAATTTTTTTCATTTTCCATACAATTTATACACGATTCCATATATGGCCTGAAAATCTTTAGTTGAGACATTATGCGGCACTCTTTAGTTTGCTTATATATATATATATATATATATATATATAAGAGAAGAGCATCTGTATTATATAGTATATATATATATATAGTATATATATATATATATATATATATATAGTATATATATATATATATTATATATATATATATATATATATATATATTTATATATATATATATATATATATATATTATATATATATATGTTAGCATAGCAGCAGAGCATATATACATATATATATATACATATAAGTTATATATATATAAGATATAAGTATATATATATATATATATATGGAAAAAATTTTCATTTTTGACTATATTCCTGTATTAGCATACGTAAATCTCTCGACATTCACTGTATAATATAAAATCCTATAACCCTAATAACAATTTCACGATGATAAACTCTATATTTAGACATTTATGAATAAATGCATATAATATTAAAATCGATTACAAATTTATCCTGCACGTCATCTGTAGCATTTAGGCCCATATCAAAAAATAATATATGCAAGAGACTCTTTCTTTAGCAAATTTTATTCAATTTTCATCCCATCTCTCACACACACACACTGCGTGTGTTATATATATATATAGCAGTAGCAGTATATAGTAGAAAGATATAGAGATAGTATAATATATGTAGTATATATATATATATATATAGCATATATATATATATATATATATATATATATATGAGGGTCTTTATACCTACATGGAAGGAAATTATTATTATTTTTTGTTATATTATTATTATACATATATACATACATATATATAATATATATTTATATATATATATTATTACATATATATACATATATTATATATAAATAATTAGAAAGATATATATATATATATATATATATATATTATTACATATATAATATTATTATTATTGTATAAAGAAGAAGAAGAGTATATATATAAGTATTCTCCAAAGATTATCACACATACATATACATATATATATATATATATATATATATATGTGTGTGTGTGTGTGTGTGTATTATGTGGGTAGGTGTAGGTGTGTGTAAGTGTGTGTGGGTGTGTGTGTAGGTGTGTGTGTGTGTGTGTGTGTGTGTGTGTGTGTGTGTGTGTGTGTGTGTGTGTGTGAGTGAGCAGAGAGCGTTGTTTTTTACATTTCCTTAACTAAAATTTTAAAAGCCAAATTTATTTAATCACGATCAGTCGCTATTTCAACGTCGTTATGAATTTAATTTGAACAAATTTACTTTGATTTCGTTTTGCTTTTGTTCCTAAAACTTTTGTTTGATCAATTATAAGTCAAAATTATATATATATGTATGAGGCGCATATTATATACTGGTATATATTACTAATTGCTGGCATATGGTAAAGTAGTGGTAGCAGAGTATATGGGTTGTTGGGAAGGTTGGTTGGGCATATTGCTATTATTGCTACTACATTTATTTCATATATACATATACATACATATACGTATTATTATTATTTATTATGCATACATTTATATTATTATAGATATATAGTTACATAAGGTTATATATACAGAGCATATATATATACATACAAGCATATATATATATATTATAAAGAAAGATATATATATATATATATATATATATACATAAGGTATATATGGTTACAGGTTAATAAGGTTATGCACCTCCTCATCAATGGTTGGTGTAAGTTATTATTATATTATTATTGTTATGGTATATATATATATATATATATTTATGTATATATATATATATATATATATATATATATAATATTATATATTATATATATATATATATATATATATATATATATATATATATATATATGTGTGTGTGTGTGTGTATGTGTGTGTGTGTGTAACGTTAATTGTACCATCAGCGTCAAGATTGAGTGCTCCGCGAAAGGAGGCGAATTTTATCATTTTGGAATATTTTTATTTTTACAAAATTTAATTAATTTAAGAATAATTCTATTTGAAATTATTTAATACGAAATGGGAAATATATTATTTTTATCAAGGTGAAATTATTTTCTGAGAAAAAGAGTCAAAAGGTGATTTCACTCATTAACATCTTGGATACTACAGGAGAGTATAAATATAAGATAATTAATTCCGACGCGGTGGATCTCTCATTCAAAATTTATCATCTGAAGACTCCGTGTCTGTTGGACGATTTTTCATTCAGAATACATCATCTGAAGACTTCGTATATTGAGAACATTAGACGTGACCTGTAGTCACTTGAGAAGAATTATATTGAACGTGGCCTGTAGTCAATTGAGAAGAATTATATTGCACGTGACCTGAAATCACTAGAGAATATTGGACGTGGCCTGAAGCCACCTAAGAAAAACTGTGTGTTGTCCATTGAATACAATTTATGAAACAGACGATATTTGAATCGAGAAGAAGACACATTTTTGAAGAGGTCAACTAAGAGATTGTTTGAGAATGAGAAGAACTGTACATCCTCCATTGAATATGATTTGTGAAACAGATGATATTTGTGAATTGAGAAGAAGACGAATTTGAAGAGATTAATTAAGAGATTGATTGAGAATTTATTCTACTACTGAATAACCTGGAGAGTCCGATTTTAGTCTGAAGATATTCGTGTATTTACAGAATCATCAGAAGTTATTGTGAAGGTTTATGAATTATTTGGAAATCTTTGTAACCAAGATTGAGATTTGCAAAGTAGATTACACCCTAGACGACCAGAGATTGCCACTTTTTATTTATCTGATATCCCATCTTGTGACAATAAATATATATATATATCAGCGGGAGGTTGCGTTGAGCAGCATAAGGCATTAGGTTGGCAGCAGCATATGTTATATATATAAGGTTACATATATATATATATATATATAGTTAGTGATATAATATATATATATATATATATATGGTATATGTTATGTTATTAATTATATATGTATTATTATTATTATTATTATTATTATTATTATTATTATTATTATTATTATTATTATTATTATTATTATTATTATTATTATTATTATTATTATTTTATTATTATTATTATTATTATTACTGTAAGTTTTATTCGATTTTATTGTTATTTATATGTTTTATTATAGCTTTGTAAAATTAGTCGGTGCATTGCCTGAGATTTTCAATTTTATATAAAGAGGCGTCATATACAGCAGCAGCACATATATTATATATATATATATATATATATATATATATATATATATATATATATATATATATGTATATATATATATATATATATATATATATATTGGGAAATCAAAGTTTCTCCTGAGCCTTTAGCCTAACCGAAATAATAATGCTAACAGTGTACAGTAACCTGATTTTATTTAACTATCTCTATTGAGTCAACGTCACCAAATCAAGATATAAAAAGTAATTTCATTCCAAAATTTAAACAAATATTTATAATCAATAAAAATCAATAGAATATTGCTCTGTCAATCAAAAGTAAAAGGAAAATTATAATAAAATAACCTAAAATTAGCTAAACCCATATTAAATTTGCTAAAATCAAACAGTAGCTTATAACTAAAAAGGTGCAAGTAGCTTTAAGGATTGGTATGAGGTATGTATGGTACTTTCATACAGGAACCATTTGCACATACCACACACACTATAGAAATCTAACAAGTGATAAAAACAATTCCTCTTAGGATTAACCTAGGTTAGTTCAGGAATAATCACACACACACACACACACACACACACACACACACACACACACACACACACACACACACATTCTATTGTCACAATACTAATAATAATAATAATAATAATAATAACAATAACACACACACACACAATAATACCACACACACACACACACACACACACACACACATTCTATTGATGTAATTTAGTCTTACTGGACGATTAATTATTTATTAAAAGAAAGTAAAGTAATATTAATAAATTACATTTTCTGAAAGGGGCTACTAATTGCAACACAATGTAGTGTCCTTTGAGCCCCAAAATAATACCGTTGTGATTAAATTTAAGGAATTGAGTATAAGGATTGAGCTTAATATAATTCCAAAAGAAATTTTGATACAATTAGGATACAAAATAATATCAATATTTATAGATATAATGGGATTTTTTTTTTTCAAATATAAAATAACAATTGCACTAATGAAGGTAACATCAATAATAATAATAATAATAATAATAATAATAATAATAATAATAATAATAATAATAATAATAATAATAACAATAAAATATTAATAATATACACACACACAGTAACACACACACACACACACACACACACACACACACACACACACACACACACACACACACACACACACACACACACACACACACACACACACACACACACACATAAAACTTAAACTTATACATATACAGAATATGACACTTACACTCATCCATAAATGTTTGCACTTACATTTACATTATTATTATTAGTATTTTTTTTACATTATTATTATTATTATTATTATTAATATTTTTATTTATTTATTTATTTTTATTATTATTATTATTATTATTATTATTATTATTATTATTATTATTATTATTATTATTATTATTATTATTATTATTATTATTATTATTATATTATACTGACACTATAGGTTAGATTTGCTACTCTTTATGTAAAATAAACCAAAAACAATAGATACGAAAATTAAAATTTCATAGACTGGGAGATCATTTTAAAATGTTTTAGCGTAATGATTATCACATGCCAAATTTTGGGAAAATCTTTTGTTTGTAAATATAATATGAAAGAGTGAGAGAAAAGGTAAAAAAAGAGTTTGAATGGTCATCAGAAATTGAACCCCGAGTCGAGATTGTAGGTTATTTGAGCTCTATTGCCGTTGAACCGGTATTTGAAAACAAAATAGAGGGTATACAGTATATAGGTTTAATATAGTGTCAGAAATGAATAAGGACAGTGATATTCGGTTAGATGATTCATATGGTTAAAACATGAAGTGAATCTTAACAATTGAGGCAGCTACAGAGTTGCAGAGCGAGTTCTCATTTATTTGAGAGAGTAAATTATTGCGGCTGGATAGTTTTTCGTGTGAACGTTAGCAAAGCCCTTCCAAGATGAAATCTGTTGGCTGTTTAAGACAACGTGGTTATAGTACGACCTCTATAAAGAGGGAAGGGAGAGGTTATACGGTTTCTCAATGAATTTCATAACAGTCTCGATATAAAAACCAAATTAAAGCTCAAAAATACAGCGATATTTATACTCAATTGATATAAATAATGTCGGCTATTATAAATAGAACTATTTTTTTTATTAAAGGTATCATTGTCTAACACTATTGCATTTAATTGCTAGTTATAATTTTGCTCTTTTTGAGAGAGATAGAATTACTGCCGACTATATTTAACTAATCTGAGAAATCTGCCCTAATTCCGAAGTATGTTATTCTTATTGAGATTTCGAGTATTTATACGATTTGAGCAGGTTAGAACTCAATCTGCACTACTTATCTTTTCATTATGAGAGATGAGGTCACCCAAGCTCTTGGTGGTGCTCTTTGATGAGTAAATCCGATATTTACTATTTAGCATAAGACTGGAGCATTAATTATCTATTTCAGCACGTACGACCTCTATAGAAAGTTACGTTCTTCAGCACACGTTCAAGATAGCTTTAAAGAACCTTTTTAGATGTCTACTTGCATACCACAAAGTCTAAAACTGCCCATGATATATATTTCAAAGGATTAAGATCGAGGCTGACAGTGAACCAATTGTCTACCTTCAGAAAATGAAGAACATTGTCCTTGACCCAAACTTGAGTATACCTTGAATTAATGACGTTCATTAATTTGTTGAAAGATATATGTTTCATTTTGGAAGAGAATTTGACCCCGTGATTTTACCACATCTTACATAACGGTTTGCTGGTACACAACATTTTTTTACATGTTACCACCAATCACGGTGAGGTCCCTTTCCAAGAAGTAGACAAAAAATAAAAAAGAAAGTAACCCCATCTCAGAACAATTGCCTTAGGTGGGCGCAGACGTAGGTTTTAAAGAGAGGAAGATTGAATGCAGCTGGAAAAACAGATCATGGGAAGGAGTTTCACAGAGCATATTTGATGGAAAGAAGGTGGCTCCACTACAACTGAGCCTTGAGTTGTCAATACCAATAAATTTCATGTGAAAGAAAGCCACCTCTTATGATATGACGGCGATGCAATGATGGATAAATGCGAAAGGTCATCTCTCTTGAATGCATATTCCCTCAAATGTGAGTACAGTATTCCATGCAAGGTCGAATAAAACCTTTATATAACTAGAGTAACTGATTAAAAGCAATCCCTCAATTTGAACAGAATTCCCAGTTTTTTTCAAGCCACCTTATCAATCATTGTGTTTTGAGATTTAAAGACAATTTTTTATTTACGTTCAGTAGAATGTTTATATGAATGATTCATTTTATATTAAATGGATTATTATTTATTTAATTTTTTAAAAGATAAATTTCACATCGATTGCATTACGAGTGTAATTTAGAATTTAGGATAAATGTCGTACAGGTCAAAAGTTCACAGGGAAAAATGATCCGACAGTGAAAATGGTCGACAGTGAAAATGATTGACCAGTCAAAATGGTCGACAGGAAAATGATCACAGGAAAATCGGTCGACAGGGAAAATGAATTGACAGGTCAATGGATCGACAGGCAAAATTCGATCGGACAGCGTCAAATAGGTCACAGGAAAAATGATTGAAAGGGTCAATTCGACAGGGAATGATCACAGATCAAATGGCGACAGGAAAATGATTGACAGGTCAAATGGTCGACAGGAAAAATGATCGACAGGTCAAATGGTCTTCATCTGTAAAAAAAATCTGGTTATTTTAGAGTTTCTCTAACAGATTCAACAAAACTTAACTAACCTAAACGTAACCTAACTTAACTTAACCAAACCTTACCCTAACCTAACCTATCTTAATGCCTGTGGCAGGCTGTACTGGAAATATTTTTGATGGCGTGTCGGCCTTTGACCTGTCGACCATATTCCTTGTCGACCATTTGGGCTAGTTTCCGATGACAACCCACAGAGAAATCAAATCCGGATCAACAAAATTTGAAAGCAGAAGACGAGAGGCAATTCAAAATAATAAGAGGGAGCAGATTGGAAATGAATGGAAGAATTGAGGGTTGAGTTATTGGCATAAGAATGAACAGAGTTGGAAATGCAGCTAATAAGATCATTGACGAAAAGTGAGAATAAAGACGGAGATAAAACAGAACCTTGATTAACACCACGATTAACAGAAAGGAGGAAGAGGTCGCTCCTTCAACAGGAGCCAATATAGAACGATCAGAAAAAAAGCTAGACATGAGTAAGCAAAAGGGAAAGAGGAAACCTAAAGGAGGGGAACTTGGAAAGTAGTGACCCGTACCATATCCTGTCAAAAGCTCTCAATATGTCAAGCGCTACCATATAAGACTCCTTATAGCCCCTAAAGGCAGAAGACCATAGGTCAGTGAGGTAAGAAAGTATGTCACCAGTTGACTTCGAATGTAGAAAGTCATACTGATGATCTGAAATGAAATATGGGAATGAGATTCCAGATTATCCCTGAAATGAGACTTGAAGAGAGTTTCTAAAATTCTAGACAAAATACAAGATTAAGATATAGTGCTGTAGTTAGAAGGATCAGAGCTGTTACCTTTCTTCTGGATTGGCTAAACATATAAGCGTTTACATGACTAATAAAAAGTGTTAATATTAAGGCATGGAGAGGAGAATTGAGCGGGAACAGGTGCCAGCTCAAAAATGAAACTCCGTCAAGACACCGGTAATAATACCATCCGGGCAACTGGCCTTCCTGACGATCATTTGACCCAGGATTTCATACACCCGTTTATGAATAATAACAGTTGGAGACATAGAACACCTGAGAGGAGTAAGAGGAGGGGTATCGAAATCGTCCAAGTTGGAATCTAGACGAAAAAAAGGAAGTTAAAAAGGAAATTTCAAACTAAAAACAATAAGTTGCGAGATTTTGACATTTTTACAAAACATCACAAAACTGGATGATGAGCTAGTCTTTGTGCACTGAGTACAAGATCTGCTGCTTCCTAGGTGACCGAGCATACACTCTATCGTTTTGCTTATTTAATTAAACATTCTTCCTATGTAAAAAAAAATTGTCTGTGAGGAGAAATTTTCGGTGGTAAACATGCGCGTTCTCAGTCATAAAACGTTTATCCTCTGCCTCTCTTTAGGGCATCAGTGAATAAATGCTCAAGTCTGTGGTAATCCTTAACATTGGGATCTTTCTGACGGTGCGCAACATTGAATTCCAAGGTATCTCCATTTCATATGACATAATACTTTGCTTAAGAAGATGATTTCCCTCAATTCGTGCTTATGCAGCTTTGGAACCTTGCGATGTTCCAACAGAATGTTGCCAATCAGATATCTGACGATCTTTCACATTATGTGTGTCCTCCTATAATTTAATGGCATAGTTCACAAACTTGAGGCTAATACCTAGCGGTTTCAGATTCTTGAAAATGGTACTTTTTTCTATACTACACCTATGTAACGCTACAACAGCCATGGGCTGCGAAAAGGCCCTCGGATCCTTGCGGGTCTGACCCTTCTGAGAGTATAAATAAAAACCCTTAAAGATTAAAAACAAAAAAGTCATATTATTATATAAAAGTTACAACCACTATATATATATATATATATATATATATATATATATATATATATATAATATATATATAACATATATAGATATATATATATATATATATATATATATTATATATATAATTATATTAATATTATATTAATATATATATATATATATATATATAATATATATAAGAATATATATATATATTATAATATATATATATATATTATATATATATATATAGAGTATCATTAATTCAAAATTCATCTAACGCAAATTTGCAGATGAGCACAGACGCAGCTTTAAAGTGAGGATAATTAAATTTACATACAACACAAAAACGGAAAGTAATCCACATAACAGTGTGCAGAAAAGAGAAGCAACCGCAGCGATAATACAGTCTGGAGTTAATAATATAACACAACAAAAACCTCGTCCACTGTGCCGACACAGACCCCTTGTGTACGAGGGCTCGTAAAGGTTGATGGTACGCGAGTGGAAAGTTCCCTCCGAGCACTTGCAGCCAACATCCTCCCCAACAGATAGTGAGGGTCAAATGAATTAGAAAGTACAGAAGTTTATAAGCCTTTCCCTTGACTTGACCCTATCCAAAACCGGGTGAAACCAGAAGCCCCCCAGATATGAGAGAAAGACCCATTACAAGGCCGGATGAGGACCCTTTATAGCTGATACGAGAAGAGGCAAAAAAAGTCTCCCAATCTAAGCAGAACTCCCAGTTTCTTTGAACCCGCCCTAGCAACCGTTGTGATGTAGGTTTCCAAGACATTTTTTTGTTTATGTTAGGCCAAGGATATTTATATTGTCAAAAATAGAGACAAGAGAACCGTCGAAGAGATAGGAAAGTTAGAAGGTGTCTTAGAAATGGAGATTTGCAATTTACACTTTTTAAGAATTAAATTCACAAGTTTGTTCTTTTGAAGATATAATCAACCGATTATATTAATATATATATATAATAATAATATATAGATATATAGCTATATATTATATATATATATATAATATATATAGTAATATATATAATATATAGTATATATATATATATATAATATAATATAATATATATATATAATATATATATATATATATCTTCCTAGTTCCAATACTTTAGCTTCCGATAATTATTACAACATGCCATCAGGGCTCCCCCATTTACATGTTATAATCAGATATTCCTTCCGACGAGCATGTGAATGAGTCATAACGAACATCAGAAAAGAGATGTATGTCATCCTATTTTTGATATTAACATGGACAAAATTCCTATCGCGTATGTTCCTGAAGTCGCATTATGTGCAATGTTATTTTATTGAGTTTACTGATATTTTTTTTATTACTGCAATGGAAATAAGCGTGAGTATGTAAGTGGAACCCAGTAACGTAAATTTAAGCAACAAAGATCCTAATCTGCAAAATTATTTGAAGAAAATTGACACTTTTTAGAAAATTAGTAAATGAACCATAAATTGAAATCTTTTGAATACAGAACCAGGCAATCAAAATATCTGAGATTTTCTAAGTAAATATAAGATTGGTGTTGAAAATTCACAACTTTGAAGTTAATATAACAGAAATTCTTACAAAAGACATAGTAAAACTAAACATATTTTTGAATATAGTCATTTTTCAAGAACCTTTAATAAAAAACAAGAAAACTAGTTTTAGTGTCTAAGCCATGTAAGCTAAAGGGGTCTTTCCCAAAAGATTCAAAAAATAGATCTTTAGTTCTGATCCTTAATGTTATAAACCATAGCTGGACAAGAAGTTAAGAGATATTGGTTGTGTTATTCGCTAACATTAGATTGCGTTTATTGTGAGCCATTTTGACATTTTAGAAAAACTCCCAAAGTTGTAACCTGGCACAATGGAAGTATACGTGATTGGCAAGGCCTGAGTAAGAAAATTAAAACCCAGGAAACTAGCAAGCCCGTCTTCAAGCTTGTATTACATATACTAATTGAAAAAGAAACAAAACCATTGTAAATGAAATTTCAGAAGAGCAAAGAAAGTGGAAAGATATTTTTACCAGGATTGTTGTTGCTGTACACACATTGGCCTTGTGTTCTAAGCTCACGGAAAGTTTAAATTAAATAGGGCCTGAATCTGGCAATTTCTTGAAAATAACATCTTTTAACACTATTTTCTCTTTTAAGAGCCTATATAGCAAATGAGAAGAAGTTCAAAATACTTACATCATAATATCCAAAACGTAATTATTAACATTTTTGGGTAATTCAGTATTAAATTTTTTACTGAAGAAAATTCGATTAGTTCCTTTTTCGTGATTATCGTTGATACTACTCAAGAGTTTTCCAAAAATGATCAAATGAATATTATTATCAGATACATAACTCAAAAAAAAAAATCTTCTGATAAAATAGAACTTAAAATTAATGAATCATTTCTACGATTAACAGAAATCAATGACCAAACGATGAGAAGTTTAAATTTTTTTCAAAAAATGGAATAAATAATAAGAAATGTAAGTGAGAGTGGCACGATGATGTCGCCACAATGAGTGGCCAGTTTCGCGGTTTGCAATAAAGGATAATAGGATAGAGAATAAAGGATATTGTTCATAGTGCTGAGTACGTTCACTATGCTTGCCATAACTTGAACTTGGTGGTAAATGTTTTAGTAACACTTATTATCGAGATTAGTTAGTTCTTTGATATCGTGCAAAAAGCATATGTACTTTTCAATGAGAGCTTGCCTCGTTGGTATGAGTCACATAAAACTTTTTAAGATGATATCTCAGCGAAAATTTTAATTTTGAAAAAATTGTGCCCCACGAGTTGGTAATCGGGTCAGGATTGTCTTCTAGCTCTGAGGAATGATTCCAAATCCTTCATGAATTATTTAACTGAAATTTTATTGCACATTTCTATAAAGACTGTCACATAAGCTCTATCAATAGGAATCGCTTTAATAAATGTGAATTCAAACTTCTTTTGCTCACAAAATATCGCATCAAAATTCTTGCAGAATGAAACATCAGATCTAGACAAAGCATGTTCTTTTTATTAGCTGAGCACGTGATATATTAGGATCTGCAAAAGCTAACTTTTCTGATAACTTATCTTTTGAAATTAAAACTTTCATTGCATCGCTAAATTTTGTAAAAAATCAAATATAAATGAGACTTACGAGTCTGACAACTATCGTCCAAATCTATTTAATTCTGACAGCAGAAAAAGTTAACAAATCTGACACTTGAAGAAGAGATTCTTGCAAACAAATATCTCACTGGCCTACCTAAAACCTTGGTTGACCAATTAATATCTTTTAGAATATCATTATTCGAAGAAATTAGTCGGAAGAAAAATGCTAGAGAAATTGCAGGTTTACTCATCGAGGAAAACGCTTATCTGGTAAGCTGCTTTCCTGATTAAGCTAATAACCTAAACTTTATTTGACACTTCCTGCTGTCATAGCTATTGCTGTAAGAAGCCTTTCCAAGTTAAAGTTTATAAAATTGTGCTTGAGAAGCAAGATGACACAAATGCGGATTAGTGATTTAGCGATTTTGAAAATAGAATATGAAGAAACACAGATTATAAATATTAATACAATAGTAGCAATTAATTTCTCATCTAAAAAAAAAGCAAAAACGTGACATTAACAAGATATTTATGGAGGACCAATGATGTGTAAGTAGCTTAAATTTTATTATTTTTTATTTCTTAATCTTAAAAATTTCGAAGATCAATAAACCTTTTTTAAATTTTTTGTTTTAGTAGCGTTTGAAATAAACAAGTGGAGCCCCTTCTATTTATATAATATATATATATATATTATATATATATTATATAATAATATAGATATAGTATATATAATAATATATAATATATATATATATATATATAACATATATATATATTAGCTGGGTTGAATTTGGAGAATAACCAAACATGATCAAATTGGTGCTCCTTGGCATCCCTGTAGTGAGACAAAAAATCATTTTGCATTTACTCAATTTCTATAGGGGCCCAACTTTAGTTTTTTTAAAAAAGGTCTTTGACATCTGTTACTAATTTTTAAGTTAGAATTTATATGCGTTGCTTCTTCAAAATTTGGTTTTGTATACTATATGAGAGCCTATTTCTGTCTCATTTTCAGATCCAGACATTCGTACGTTTGAGAATAAGTCTGTGGGTGCAGTGTTATTTATATATTGCAAGACGTATCATGCAGCTGCAACAAGCATAAAGACAGCATGCAATTATTCGTTATCCACAACCACTTGTCGAAAATCACCTACCACGCTGAGGATGTTTTAGAGCCTACAAGTTTCATTCAGTAGCAAAACAAAATCCAGTATTACTCATAATAAGCAAAGTTAGTGGCAACCAGAATTAAAGCATGTACAATAAAAGCAGCATTCCAACAATAGAATTTGAAAGTGTTATAGTGAAAGTTAAGAGACTAATAGTGAATGTCAATGATTTGATGAAATATTCAAGAAATAAACAATCTTCTCTCATATCAAGATAAAATAAAATCATTTTCTCGTCTCTTCGACATTAGCGTGTGCAAGTGTGTTCACAATGGTATAGTTGAACGTAATCAATGTCAATGTCCATGAAAAAAAATCCCTGTATTGGAATGGCAATTTTGGCCTGATCAAAACACTTCAAGACGAATGATAATAGGAAAGGTCAAAGAAAGAACAAGACAAAACATGAAACTTCAGGAAAGGAAAAGGAAAAGGTTGACATTTGAAAGTAAAATGAGACACAAAGATACGCAAAAATGTGAAAGTTCAGTTCAGGCAGTGAGAGTGATGTGCTAGATTGCTAGAAGAATCATTTTCCTTAGAGTCAGAAGAAATGGAAGAATGTCACCCTTAAAATAAAAACCAGTATCCTGAGTTGTGTAAAGCATTAGAGAGACAAATGTGAGCAATAGACATGCATGTCTCATAGTTAATGCGCCCTCAAGGAACCTCGGACTTCTGTCACCAAAAAACTTTGTTGACAAGTAAATTACAACGCCAAAGAAAATACGGGAGAAACAAACAGTCAGAGGAGCATTTGCTGCAACACAGGTATGGTCTTGCATTGGTTTCGATGGAAAAATAGATAAAACACTTGTTCAGTACTTCGAATTGCTGTGAGTTAGTAGATGAGAACATTACGTGCTAGTGTCATTTCCAGATGCATGTACATCGATCACCTTAGTCCCTAACTCAGGAAGATCTCAGATGTATTTAATGAAATTCTGGGTATTATTGTACGAACAAGATCTACAGAGACTTAAGAGCAGTGATTTGCGATGGAACTCCTTTGAATACGGGTAACAAGAATGGAATAATCACACTGTTGGAGTTACATCTTAAAAGACCACTTCAATGGCTCATATGCTTGTTGCATTAATGAACTGCAACTCAGGAAGTTATTTAGTGTTGTTGATGGGAAGACAACTGGCCCATCGTCACATGAAGGAACTATAACCAAACTGCTCTCATTTGATCCTCAGACCAAACCCATCATTAAATTTCAACCAATTCCAGGCTCTGTAGTGATGTTCCTGAAAACATATACGAAGATCTAAGTCTACCAAGCTTGTATACTAAAAAATCTGCTTAGTAATTCAGCAAGGAGGTTACAAAATGCATCATAATAATATGCGGTATTTGAAAAACTGCACAGCGTTCCTTAAGCCATCAAGTGGCTAACTAAACAACAGACTGCTTCGCATTGTAGTTCAACAAATCGGCATTCTAATGATCTGAGGTTGTACGATTCGTACTGAAACTTCTATTCCCCCAATATGTCTATATCCGCTCCCATCCCTACTGTCAAGATGGTGCAAAGAATTTCACTTTATGGTATCACGAGTATCAAAACTTTCTCCTGAGGATCATGAACATCATTTCTCCAGTGCTCCTAAACAACTCCTATTTGTGTCATCCAGAAAACTTGTTGCTAGTGGTGTTGCAGATGAACGGGAAACAAAAGAAGATTTTCATGTCAACAAATCTTCAAGCAAGAAAAGAAAATTCTCTCCACCAATGATGCATATCCGCGTGCCTTTCTGATACAAAGGCAGACACAACTTCCCCACATCTCAACGCCCCATCTTCCTACCATGGAACTGATAGCGACTGGGGGGAAGTACTACCATATTATCACCCCCCCCACCTCTTCTTGATGATTTATTACTCATTGTATTTTTAGTAAATCAACAAATTCTCCTACCAAAGTATCCGTGTCATTCGTTCGATGTTGAAAGAAATGTCAAAGATAATTCCGCTGTTTCTAGTAGGGTCGTGAGGTCATACTGCTCGACATGGTCCATGGATGCAATACTTACAAACCATAAACATTCTCGAAGCAAATACCCTAT